>JADLZK010012522.1:0-119360 GCA_015847255.1 Hyparrhenia diplandra
TAGTTATGTGATCTGTACCAGTCAAATTAGGTAAGCTTTGAGTAAGGTTATAGTAAATAATAATACCATTTATTTTTTCCAAATAAATTTATTATGAGAATAAATCCCATTACTAATCTTGTCAAACTTTTTTGTATTATTTTTTTCTATATAAATTTTGTCCAAGTTTAAACTGTTTGACCCTCGATAAGCGAAATTGCATATATTTGTGGGCCGGGTGAGTAATTGATTTTAAATAAAAAGCTAACAATTTTTTTAACTTTCGAACATGGAGCTTTTCGAGCCTTCGGCAATTTTCCATGATAGACAGGGATGTAGATAGATGTAATAGCCTACAATGTACTTTTTTGTTTAGGATAAATTTAATCATAGATGTGCTAATACTTTGGGGGCAAAGTGTAAATGTACAAAAATCGCTTTAGTTGGTTTTGCTTACTCTCTCGTTTTTTTTGTCTCTTCCTTTTTCACGCTATTCAAATCTTGACCTAATCCTGGATTTGTAAAGTTGCACATTCTAGGAGTGTGTTTGGTAGCCCTTCACCAATGACTTTACATGCAACTTTACCTCTCGCACGCCAAGCGTCGGGACACTCTCCTCTACATGTGAGCGCCCACAACTCTTGTCGAGAGAGGCACGGGTAGGATGAAAAGTTGGCTGTGGCTTCCTCCGCCCCATCCTCTCATTTTGTGGGTCGAACAAATTTGCCCTAACATGGTGGAGGGGGAGATTGAGGTTCTCATGAGCCTTTGTGTCAAGCTAGGCGGCGTCATCCCTCAGCAGAGCTAGCGCCATCCATTGGCGTTGGGGCAAAAGATGTGGCCCCGTTAGGCCTCGAGGTGTTGAAGACAAGCCCAAGTGGCGCATCTCCGAGAGGTGAAATGGGGAGGGTGGTGTGGGGGCCCCATGCGAGGAAGGGAGGAGGTGAGGTGGAGCCACAGTGTCAAACCTCGCATGGTGGCGGATGTCGAGATGAGGCGGAGGCAGCATTTGAGAGCTGTAGCGGGTTTGAAGAGGCGATGCGATGACTCGAGGAGGGCCGATTGAATAAGATGGATATATATAAATATTAAAGCAATTAAAAAGGTAAATTAAGAAATTAGAAAGAGGAGAAAAGGGCTCGTCACCCGGATCAACTAGTTTCTTCAAACTCTGTATGGAAGTACCGAGTAACAATTTTATAGTACTATTATTAGTTTTTTTTTTTAGAATGATTATTTTTTTAATTGCGAATGAATCAGTAGCAATTTGTAAAAACTAAAAAAGTGTACTGGACGGACTTTAATCCTGGCCCGTTGCGTCGGTCGAAATACCGGCCCGGCCCGGCCCGGCCAAAACGCGCTTTTCTTCCTTCTCCCAGCAACGGAGGGAGGAGAAACTTCCTGCCTGACACGAACGGAGCACGAATATCCATCCAACCGCTCCTCCTCCGGTCCTTCACCGGCGACTCGATTCCTTCCTCCCTTCCTCCTCCTCGTCTCGTCTCGTCGTCTCTCTTTCACCGGCGCCTCGGTCTCCTCCTCCTCCTCGTCCGCTACCAAAGATCGATCCGGCCCCGAGCGCCCGATCCACCAACCGCCGGCGCACGCGGAAGATTCAGATTTGCGCCCCACCCCTCACCTCACCTCACCGGCAAGGGAAGGCGAGGATGGGCGCGTGGATGTCGCGCGTGGTTCCTCATGTTCCCGGCGCGGGAGTACAAGCTCTCGTCGTCGTGGGGCTCGACAACGCCGGCAAGACCACCACGCTCTACAAGCTCCCACCTCGGCGAGGCCGTCACCGCCCGCGCCCACCATCGGCTACAGCAACGTCGAGGAGGTCGTCTTTAGAACCTCCGCTTCGAACTCCACACCCCCCGCCCGGTCCCTCTTTCTCCTCCCTTTCCTCCCACCCGGGGCGAGCCGTAACGCGCGGGATTCAATCAAGGCTGGATTCGCTGCCGTCGCCCGCTGGATCGGCGGGCCGGTTTCTCCGTTAGGTAGGCGGGCCTAAGATCTATGCTGTTCAGGTAGAGCCGTAGAGGCGAAGGTACTGTGTCGCTTTCGCTGGGGCGCCCCTTGCTGCGTTGTTCATAGGTGGATTGAGAATTTGAGATGTCCTGCTATACTACCCTACTAGCTGTGTTCAGGGCCATTGTAGGTATTTATTTGAGGTTGAGCCTGAGTTCATGGCAAATTGAGAACCTCATCGTCGTCAGGATGAATGCATTAGCTGAGATCTGCTTAGCTTGCGAACCGATAAGATGCCAGTGGTGTACTATACTGCATGAATCCATGAATACTGGCTGTACAAGTCCACAACCCTTTGCCTGGTGCTCTTTACTCTGTTCTTACCTGTTAAGAAGCAGAGTACTGCGAATTTAAATTCTTTTTGTTATGAGTATGATCTGTCATATGGAAGTTGTTTTGCTTAATCTGCTGTGATGGCCACCTGGTTATTGACAATGAACGATGTTTTCTTCCATCACGGGGGATTTTTGCAAGCCAGGTTTTCTAATTCCTGTTCTAGATCAAACAGGTAGCTAGTATTTTTTTCCCTTTTTGTTTGGCTAACACATTAGTCAATTCTGTGATGAAATAAATAAATAAATACTGTCATGACATATATATTTGTTTGGGTAACACATTAGTGATTTCAACCTCCGTTCTAGAAATCCAGTGGATTTAATCATGGGGTCCCTTTAATCATTGTTGTTTTTGGTTGTGTGTTGTTCTTTAGGCTCAGCCTCCATCTTTTGAGTAGGTTTTCTATATTTTGCTAGTCTACATATTGAATTATCCATCTCCATATAGTTGTGCTATATTAATAAGTTGGATGGTATCAAATTCACTAGGTAAAGATTTAGAAAGATTTTAGTCCTTAGGTTTACTCTCCATCTACCCAAGCTTTTTAAAAGTTTCCATTGACTACAAGATGAGTATTAACATTAAAACTCTTTGTTGGCCTTTGCAAACACTGCTAAGAATATTTACCTGTCTGCAATCATACCTTTAATTGGAGGAATATATATTCTTTGGCCGGCTTCATTGCAAAGTGAAGAATAAAAACACAGATGCTCAGACATTCGGCAACTTGTACCATCAAAGCACCACTTTATGGAATAAGTGTTTGCAATTTAGGGCTACATTTATTTTCTTCTTTGGCTTTCTTAAAGGAAACAAAAACATTTGTGTAGGGAGTTGCTAATAAACGACAAAGAATCTGTTTACTTAATATGCTTAAGACAGGACATGGCACAATGCTCACTTGTCTCCTGGAAAAGTATTTTTTGCTGCAAGTGGTGTGAACTTTGTGACAATATTTAACATGTTACTTCTGTAGTGTCAAGGTTGCCTCTTTAGCTCTTTAGTTCTGCAGGATCAAGGAGATATTTCTTCTTGTTGTTTTTGTAACGGCACATACATCTTGACTTAAGAACGAGCTCATTCTCTGTGTATTATGTTTTGTATTCTGATCGCATGCAGTGCATTTTTCCAGATCGAACCTATATCATAAATTGAGCTGCCATACATACAGCTTGTGCTAACATACTGCTTGAATATGAACCAGGTCTGGGATCTAGGAGGGCAAGAAAACCTCGCACTTCATTGGGCGACACATACTACCGAGGGGCGCCGCCGTCATCGTGGTGATCGACGCACGGACGCGCCGGATCCACATCATCAGGACGAGCTGTTCGGCTGCTCCAGCACGCGGACCTGGAGGCGCGGTGGTCCTGGTGTTTGCCAACAAGCAGGACCTCAAGGATGCGATGCCCCAGCGGGAGATCACTGATGCGCTCTCTCCCTCCCACAGCATAAAAATTACGACTGGCACATCAGGCCTCGTGCGCCATCACACCCGGCGAGGGCCTCTATGACGGCCTTGGCTGGATCGGCGCCAGAAAGGTGGCGGCAAAGACCGCTTAGCTTGACGTGCAGTGCAGCATTGGCTGTGAATGGATTTGTTGATGAAGGTGGTGGTGGCAGGGGTGGGTTTGTTTCTTCCTGCCACCGTGCCCAATACTTTTTATTTATGTTTTTTTTTTAAAGAAAAACGGTGTAAACTTTGTGTCTGTATTTCAACCAGTCTGAATATATGAAAATTGGAAAGAAAAAAGGGGAGCAAGATTGCACGCCATGAGATATTCAGATATGAGATTTTACCTGACCCGGTGACCTTTGTGCAAATGCCTTCAGTCCAGTGAGCTTCATGAGTGGAATCAAGGTTGGTATTGATAAATACAGTGATAAATACAGAGATAAAAAGCATTGCATTAAGGTGAGTTGCCGCTGACCCATTTGCTCCTGGAGATATTGCCAAATGCCAAATGTCAACTCTGCCTCCCTCGTCGGCTTCATTTGTGGTTGATGCGTCTGGTCGCTTCCAAGTGGGTTGGTTGGGCAGAATGTCGTCAGCGACTCAGCGAGCACGCAACGGAAGCAGGGGCTGATGGGTCCGTAGTATAGTGATGTCACGTTGCCCTTATGACTAGTAATGAGCATGAGTTTTGCATCTGAAGCAAGTGAGTGATTCAAGCTGGATGTTGCATGAATTGAGGGGCACACAGTACTCCCTCCAGCTTATTCAAATTTTTGTGTAAATTATAAAATAAATAAACTATTATTAAGGTACCTCTAATGATAAAATAAACCGATTATCAATTCACAGCCAACAAATGGACGAATTGGAGTTGCCGGTCTCATGGTTCTGCGTGCAGTCGTGGAGGCCGCCGAAGCTGAATGAAGGACGAACGTCGTGTCAGCGTACGGGCAACAGTGTGCGTATGATGCACATGCTGAGAACTGAGATGATGCATCGGAGCTATTGATTGATGCTACTACCCTCCTTTGTGATAAAAGATGCCACCGTTTTCCGACATATATGGACCCTTTCTGTCTCTCTATTTTCTTTTCTTTTTTTTTGGAATTATTCTTTTAGGCAAAAACAAGTTTGCTAACCAATATACATGTTTTTTTTTTTTTGGTATTTGTTAAGCTATCTAGTTTTTGAAATATAAAGGATGCGGTTTTAGCATAGTGGTAGGTCATAAATTTAACCTAATTGATATATAAAAAGTAAGTATTTGGCATATTAAATAAGTGCCATTAGATGTTTTCATAAAATATATTTTTTATAGTATATCTTTTGTAGTCATAAATATTAATGTTATTTTTCTAAATTTTTGACAACTATAGAAATTAATTTGGCTCAGATCAAATCTAAATTGGATGCTTAAGAGGGAGGTATGTACTGTGTAGTTCAAAAAAAAAAGGGGAGGTACTAGTTGTCAAAAAAAATACATTTGTGGTCCCATGTATTTGTTAGATATTGTAACTAGTATATCCGAATAATAAAAACAATGCTCAAATCCTCACCATGAAAAGTCATGAATTAGCGTCGCGACTATTTTTTTCGACGTACCATTTGTTGCACGTATTTCATTAAGCGAGAATAAAGTTCCAACTTACCAAAGCTTGGCGGTAATAAAACCATTACCGATCACGAAACCTAACAACTATTAGATACACCAACCGGGATTACATCTTTGACTAATTTGCGACAAAAGCAACTTCGCAGCAAGCTGGACTAGGCACCCACGTCGGCGATGCCCACCGGTATTTGAGGGTCCATGGCCGGACGGGTCAAGGCTCCATCAAGTAGTAGCTTTCGAAGCAGTTGCCGCGTTAGCCGGCATCTTTGCGCCTAAAGGACTGGACCTTCTCCTCAGCGGCTGACTAGAGCCTCGCCGGGTCCACTTCAAAGCCCAACTTTCGAGCGAAGCGGCGGGCTTGCAAAGTCGCGTGTAAGCCCTTGTATTCGGCGCCGCGTGCGATATACATGGTCATGGTCTAAGTTGATTCAAAAGTTTAATTTGCTTTAAAAAAAATGTTTGCGTCATCGATGTATACTCCCAACTTCGATTTCAGATCACTGCAATACCACCTTGTTTATGCAGTACTTTATACTACTACTAGTAAGGGCAGTGCAGGCATGTTCTATACTATTGTTCAGTTGTATATATGTTATTCAAACGCATGGCAGGAATTGGTGTCCCCAAATATTCCCCGAGCAGATGTCTTGTCCATTCTCGCCATCGATCCGGCCGTCGTGATAAACCTATGACCAGTACACGTTGCCACAATTTCAGTTGGTGGCATCGTGAAGCTATATATAGAAGGGTTCAAATCGTGATGCCGACATCGATCATTAGCCACATCAAATGCAATTTCCTTACGAACACACGTGTCCATGGTTTTGTAACAAGTTATCGATACTGCATAAGAGTATACCAAATGATTGTGTGTGTTGCTTGTATATGGCCGATTTTTGAGTCACATCCGAATGCAGTTGAGCTTTTTATCCTCCAACAAACATTCATGGAGCCATTTTGTAGGCTCACTAAGCTTGCTGGTATGTAAAACTTGTTTTTTGGTGCTTAGGCGGTTATATATATCTTACTAATTATTCATCATGTTGCGCAAACAATTTTGCATGCGGATAACAAAGACCCAAGAGTAATGAGGTGGTGATGGACTATGTTTGCATGGATATATATGAGAAGTGCCGTGTCTATATCCGATACACATCGGATACCAACCCTCCCCTGAATACACATTGCATATATTTCTAAGAACTTTGTTTGGATCCCTTGAATTTAGAGGAATTGAAATTTACTTAATAAATTAAGCTATTTAGTTTGGAATTTGAGATTCCCCTAACTTTCCAAAGTTCACAAATAAACCTATCTCAAATTCATAGGTAGATAAGAATTGAATTCCATTAAATTAAGCATGTTATGTGGTTGAGGAAGCCTACCAAGCTACCACCATGTTATGTTTGCACTCTCCAACTCCATTACCATTAAATTAAGCATATAGCCTAGTTTAAATATATGTCTAAACTATAATGAATTAAATTCAAGGATCCAAACATGCCTCTTAGAAATAATGTGTATAATTAGTAAGATATATATAATCTTGGGGAAAACCAAGATTAGGCGGCAAAATAAATCTTCTTGGTTTCCCCCTTCTTTTAACTTTCTAAACCAAATAATGTGTTATATAAACTCCTTGAATGTTGTTAGGTAATGCTATTAGGAAATGCAGACTCGTGCACATTGCACCTCCCAGATGCATATAACCTCACGTCGGTCCTCACTGTACCTCCCAGCTGCTGATTCGAACCCACCACACGGAAGATGCCGCCTCCCTGCTATTTGGGCTCTTCCTCCCCTGCCTCCACCTCTTTGCAAATTGCACCTTGTTCTCTTTGCTTTTAACATATCAAGTCAAACCACAACACCGTATACGTAGTACTCCCTATATTTACCAAGAGCACCATCTCTCTCTATCGCTCCTTCCTTCCCTCTCACTCGACGCAGGGAGTTAACAACCAACGGGAGACATGGAGGTCGCCGCCACTCGCAGCATGCTCCTTGCTCGCTCATGGCGTTGGCGTCCTACCACCACTACCAGTATCATCGTCATCATCCTCTGTGATGAAAAACAGAGCCGCATCTACGAGGAGGAAGGGCCTCGCCACCGTCACCGTGCGAGGCGTCATGGCGGAACCGCAGGAGGCAGTGGTGGCGCCATCGCAACCGGCGAGGCCACCACCGCCTGTGAGGGAGAGAACGACGCCAACGCCGATGTCGGCGCCTGCTGCCACCACCACGACGACGTACCACGACAACTGGTTCGACAAGCTCGCCATCGGGTACCTGTCCCGGAACCTTCAAGAAGCTTCTGGTACGTACTTTCCACACACACACACTCATTCCTTCTCAGCCACCCTTGGAATGATCGAAACTTTCTGCAAACCTAGTAACCATGGCTGGCGGCGTTCATTTCTTAGCTACCATGATTGCGATTGCTTCACTCACTCTCCGGCCGGATGGACACGAACCAAGCCGACAAAGTTTGGGGCGAACAATACCATGCTTTATTCAATTCCAGAGAACGTAGTAATAGTATCCATCTCGCGCCCTGTTTTCCCTGCAACAAAAATACAGAGACATGTTTCCTTGTAAAACCGTCGTGTCTTTTTATATTCCTCTTGGGCTTTGTTGGATTCATCCTATCCTTGTCGTCTCACTCATCTCATGTGCTAGTACTACCAGTATTTTGGGCTTGCTTGTGCGCATAAGTAGTATACCATTTCATCAACGGTGTCGACCGATGTTGATAACCATGTAAGCGACTGCAAGATGTGACGTTAAGTTTGTTTTTCTGTCCAAAACAAGCATAGATATATCCTCCTCGACTTATAGGGACTAACTCCTAGTGTTGATGGCTACTTGTTCAACCTCTCTTAATTATAAACTTTTGTGTTTAACATAGGCTACGTTCGGTTCCTAGCAAATCACGTCCTAGAACCGTTCCGGCCAGGAACACTTATCTATTAATTCATATCAACCAGGGATTATTCTTACCAAGAATGGCCCTAAACGAACGAGCCCCTTATGTGTGTGGTTCTTTGTGCAAAAGATACGAAAAGCTTCTTATATATACTTCACTGAACATATAGAAGAAGGTACTAGAATTATATATTGCAACAAATTAAACGAAGTGTGCATCAGCATATCGGCAAAGAGAGGTCCAGAGCTGCGATTCGCACAGGTGTGAGGTGCGCGCATGTCTAGGAATCTAGTAGTGGCTGTGAATCCATCCTTTAATCTTTGGGTGTTCGCCAACTTCTTTAGTGTTTTGCTCTTAAGATATCCAAGCAGGGAATATAATGGTGGTCAACTTCGTTTCGTATAAATTAATTAATTAATTAACCACAGTTCACCAAATAAATGAGCATACGTAAGCAAGAACACCAGAGTTAGTTAACAATTGAGAAAACATTAGTGTTGTTTAATTAGTTATATAGAGATACACATGAAAAGATCATGACGTCCTATTTAAGAGTGTGTTTGGTTGTCTATGCGTACTCGGGCGTTCGCGTTCCTCGGGAACCATGTATGACGATGTGCGAGGCCCTGTTTGGATCCATTGACGCAAAAAATAGTAGCTAAAATTAGTATTAATTAGTGAATCTAAACAGACCTTATGATAAACACGCTAATTATAAGCTAATAATAAGTTGCCGACTATTAGTTTCATTAACTGGCTTGGAGCTGCTAATAAGTGCTAATATATAGTTCATATACACCCATCCAACCATCTATTATAAGGTAGATCTAAATGGTCTTTTACTTAAAAATTAGTAGCTATGCTAATTTTTAGTGCTAAGAAATCTAAACAGGCGCGTCCTTACATTTAACAGGCCCTATACCTACCTGATCAACGACTGTGCATCCTTTAGAACGCACTACACCACTAGTCGGTACAAGATTCTCTGATCTTTGGGGGTAGTAGTAGTAGACTAGGCGAGCATGAGGTACAACACTGCCGCTCCGATCTGTGCCGTTGGAGACGAACTCAACGGCCGGCCTACGTCAGCTGCAAAACACTGTGTTCGCCACGGTGTCCTCCACTGTTCTCCACAGTGCCCTGTGCCCAAATTAACAAGATCCCTGCCCTCTCATTTCTTTCCCATCCTCTCTCGCAGCACGGCGTTGACAGCAGGAAAAGCAATGATAAGATGTTTAAAAATCTCTCTACAGTCATGTGATTGCTACTCCTACCAACATTTGGTTCATGCATGTCTGATGCATGTGTGCAGGGATGAAGAACGGAAAGGACGGCTATGAAGGCCTGATAGAGGCGGCCCTGGCCATCTCGCGCTATTCAGGGTTGATCAGCAGTGGGAGACTGTGGCCAGCGCTCTCGAACAGGCCTTCCCCAGCTACATCCTCACAATGGCAAGTATACTTTTATATATGCTTCCCACAAAACTATTGCAAGCTAGATAAAAAAAAATCTTTTGAAATGGCAAACAAAGACAAAGGTAGCTATTATACACGGTTTAGAAAGTAGGGGTTCTTTGAATATAAGAATTTTGAATTTTGTTTGCATTTTACCTCATCTTGAACTGACAGCACTTGCACTGGTGCGGCTGCAGATAAAGGTGATGATGCCACCCTCGAGATTTTCTCGGGAGTACTTTGCCGCCTTTACCACGATATTCTTCCCTTGGCTCGTCGGACCATGTGAGGTATAATACATATGCATACATGTACTTTGCCTTCTTGTTCAAACACTCTTTCTCCTCCTTGTGTTATTTCTTTCCAGAAATGACAGCGTTATGCCTAAACAGAAAGTATTGTTAAGGTTAATGCTGAGCATATATAGTGCGTATAGTAGTGGAAAATGCAGTCATGGATGGAACATCCTGCAATATGGTTTTTAACGTTCTTACATACATATGCAAACCCAGCAGTGTCCATAAAAAGTTGTATGAGTAATCATTGTGTCACTGAACATTGCAAGGTCAGGAATCCGAAGTTGATGGAAGGAAAGAAGAATGTGGTCTACATACCCAAATGCAGGTATTAATTCGTCATCCAAAAAATAATTTGATTGAATAAAAAGTTAAATGCAGACTGGGTTAGTCATAGAAGTGAACAGGTACGAATATAACTGAAACAAAATAATTATTAAATAGTCTGATGTGTCATCATTTTATTTATATTAAAAACGGTTTCTGTGTCTAAGCACTTCTTAGCTGGTACAAATTCTTAGAACTATCTAAACATGATTAGCTGTTGTGGAATTGACACGTTATGAATCTGCACCGTAAATTAGCTCAGCATAAACCTTTTTGCAATATGTCAATCTTTACTCAAAGTAAAAACCACTTGGAAAAGGTATGGAAGAACTAAGGCTGAGATGCAACATGTACTGCCCATGTCGTAATTGTGGCGATCTCACAATCCTACTCATACTCCACAGACTAGCTACAAAAATAGGGATACAATTGAAAAAGGAAAAAAAAAAAAAAAGTACAGGCTAGTGCAATATACAATTCTACCCATGCAGTGCAACTACCCCAAAAGAATTCTAGAAAAAACAATAGTAAGGTACAGGCATACCAAAAAAATGGTCAAGACTATTCCTGACCTTTTCTTCATTATCTTACTCTGACAGATTTCTGGAAAGCACCAACTGCGTCGGAATGTGCACGAACCTTTGCAAAATCCCATGCCAGAAGTTCATCCAAGATTCACTGGGCACAGATGTCTACATGTCTCCCAGTAAGTTCCATTTTTGGTCTTATCCATGGAGCAATTACCTGAGAGAATAACATATAATGAGTAAATTGCTTCAAAGTTTTAGAATCAAAGAAAAATAGTCTACTCAGCCACTGACTAAAAGTTGGGAGGAATTAGTGGACTTTCACTCAATCCAACATCATCTCAATGTCAAAAAATTGTGTCAAAACCTTAATTGTAAGGTCCTTGGTCACAAGCCTAATTATTCTATAGCTCAATATTACCCTGATTGCCACCAAACAGAAGGAACTAATAATATGATCTTTTCCACTTTAAATAAATAGTGCTAGTGAAGTCCTTGTATAAATGGACATTTCATGTAAGATGTCTGTAGCCACACAACTCGCCATACTAGCTCTGAAACAGAATCTTAACTCTGAAGCTTAACGTGCCAAGATTCTCACATGAAAAATACAGAAGTCAGCTTTATATGTTAAATCTCATGATCCTGCACGTACACCAACCGAGACACTATGCCTTTTTTGGCATGGGAATCATAAGGTGCCATTTTGGTGGACAGAAAGATTGAAGTGGGACCAACATGTTTTGCAGGTTGTAGAGCAATTGCAATCAAGCTGTACAAAGAAAATGCGGTAGCTCCTACTTATAACTCTTAAGTGGAAAACTGCTAATAACAGAGACAAGTTGTGAGATGGTAGTGTCTATTCCAACCATTCGACAATTTAGGCTTATTACCAAGTACAGTACAGGCACCTTGACTTAACATCACAGAGCCAACATGTTTCAATGATCAGAGATTCAGAGCATTAATCTCGCTTACCCCAAGCAATTATTTTGAGTGTTGACTCATTCCTGGTGAATATTTCAACCACACAAACCATTGTATCAAGGTCAAAAGATGTTGACATTTATTGACATCAGTCAGATAATTGGAGACCAATTTGTGTTGGAATTACTAGGCACTCCTTTTGTCCTGTCAAGTTGACATCACTGATAAGTGGTAACAACTATGAATGCTAGCTTAATGGCACTTCTTATGGTCTGCAGGCTTATCCCCTACTTTCTCCATTCTTATTTATTACCAAAGCACTGTTTTTAAACCTTACTAAATTATCTCTATATCTGATTCATACAAAAAAAAAAAGAAAAAAAAAAAAAGAAGATACTAGCTTATGTTTGTTCTAACTGTTAATGTATATAATAGTCAATGGTATTATTATTGTTATCTCCTATGTCTAGGGTTAGTCTTGTGTCTCCCATGTACTCTATATATTGCCCCCTTTGGGCCTTAATAGTATCATCCATTTTAGTCTCCCTTTTATTTGTACATGGCACATTCACATTGCACTTGAGAAGGGGTGTTAAGGTATAATAGTCAAGGGTATTATTGTAACCTCTATGTCTAGGGTTAGTCTTATGTCTCCCCATGTACTCTATATATTGTCCCCTTTGGACCACAATAGTATCATCCATTTCAGTCACCCTTTGTTCGTAAACACTAACAAGCCCTTCCTCAGTGGTAATGGAATATTATGTACTTATGTCTACTATATTACACTGTTCAATTTTTTGAGGACATGAGCTGTGAGATGATCTTTGGACAGCAACCTCCTGAAGATGATCCGGCACTGAAGCAGCCCTGCTTTTCGAACAAAATGTAAGCCTGCACTAAGATATATGTACAGATTTAATCATATTCCCTCTTAAGATATATGTACAGATTTAATCATATTTCTCTTAAAGTGATCATACCCTTTTACTTAATCTATACGCCCAGGCATCGCAAACAGAACCATCAAGTGAATTGCTCTATTTGATTTGACGGAAGAGGATGTGTAAATTATTAGACTAATATCAGTCAAAACGCCCAAAAATTTCATGCCTTCATGTTTATTCCCTTAGTAAGCAGCATCAGCCTCGTAGATTCTTTTACTTGAAAATATAGCAGAATGCAATTCTAGTATACATCAAATTCTTAGGAGACTGGTTGCTGATCAAGAGGACTGAAGAGAAAACACACAAGATATGCCTTTGGAAATTGCACAGCAGTTTAGTGGATCCTTCATTACTTGTAAGAAATATATATTGAAGAAGTGTGAAGAATGGGATTACCCGTGCCAGAAAATTTCATGTTAATGGAAAAACTTGTTTGGAAAACATAAAGGTGGACCATGTTGTATATCGGTCAGGTTTAAACCAACTCTCTTCTGTGTTATGAATCAAGTTATTGTGCAGCTTACTCCAACAAAAATTGAAAACTAAAAGCCTACAATGTAACTCTCAAATTTAGTATGAGTCCTGATGGAGATACAATTTTCTTTGGACCTGGTTCCAACCTCTGAGAATAAAACCTTCAGATTTCCATGCGATGTCAGAATTTCATTTGATACTCTAAAAAAAAAAAAATAAAAAATCATAGAGTTACAACAGAGTCAAGACAAAAGGATAACAATCACTACTGACACGGGTCTTGTGCAGTGTGCACCTTACTGCTATGTTTTGCCTACTGAGCTTCTTGAATGATTGTTTTTTCGTATGTGTGTGTGGGCCCTCGGTGAGGGCAGCGGCCCATGTAGGGCAAGGCCATTATAGGGTTTACGGACCATGTTAAGGGGTTCACCCCTTCTATCTATCCGGAATCTGAGGTCGGGTCGGACTAAACCAACCTCTCTTCTGTGTTCGTCGGTCAATCAGGACCTTGTTGTGCGCCGGGGGCGGTTCTCTCGCCCGTCGCGCCCATGCTTGTCTGCCTTCTGCCGCTGAGCGCCACCGCCGCTGCCGCCTAGGCGCGCTGCGGCGCCGCCATCAGCTGGGCGCAGGGGCGCTCGATCCCTTAGCGCTACCTGCCGCCGGGCGGGCGTTTACAGCGCGCCGCGTCAAGCCCGATCCGCCGGCGCGTGCCTCGATCCGCCGCCACCCGCTGCCGGCTGGGAGCTCGCCGGCCGATGCGCGCCGCGCCCTGGCCGGCCTCCTCCCCACTTCCCTGGGCGGCCGCCGGCCCGGCCGCTGCCTCTAGGCGGATGCGCGATCGGGGAGAGGAGGTGGCCTCCCCCTCGGCAGCTGCCACGAGGAGCTGCTTGAGGACACCAGCGCCCTCCTGCTCGCCCCTCTCTCTCCATCGCTGGAAGAGATCGTGGATGGGAGGATGGCTTGCTACGTGTACCCGAGCTTGTACCCGGCTAGCCGCTGCCGCTCTGCTTCTGTATCTTTTTCTTTTGCCGGTCCGGGAGACCGGGATTGAGTCGCCTCGGCCGCTCGTCGCCGCTCATCCGCTCGACACTCCCGAGGGTCGAGGCCGTTCGCCAGCGCTTCTTGCAGCGCAGCTCGCGCCTTCACCGCCGCCAGCCGTCGTCTGCCAAGCGCTCCCGCCCCGGAGTCCAGCGCCGCCGTCTACCGCTGACAACGCCCCCCGCCCGCTCGAGCGGGACTTCTACGAGGGCGAGGCAGAAAGCCGCCACCCACTTTCTCCCCCCGCCACCCTCGACCGGCAGCTGACGCAACTTCTCCGCCACCCCTGCCGCGAAACGGCCTCCAGGTATTCGGGTGCGCGTCATCGCCTGGCGCCCTGCCGCGCGCATGGCTCGGCTCACCGCTCGCGGCCACGGCGCATGGCGTTGCGACTACGCCTTCACCGCCTCGCGCCACCTCGACTCGCAACCTACCTTGGCTCGACCCCGACCCACCGACCCCGCTACTTCGGCACAAAAGGGCTATCCCTCCACCTCTTCACAAGCCCACCACAACGTCCGGCTGACACGTAGCGGGGATATCGCTTCGAGCTTTGTCCTTGGTCTCATGTGTGGTGGCCCGTTGTGATGGATATCTGGGGCCTAGTCTGGGCAAGGCCCATTAGAGTTAGGAGTTTGGACCTTGTGGAAGCTTTGGGGTTCACCTTCTATCATGAGGTTACTCTTCTACAACTATGGATATCTGGAGATACCATGGATATCCGAGCTAATAGTCTCATTGGAGGAGGAAAATCATGATATCTCCAACTGAACTAAAATCATTGATATCTGGAACTAATTTACTCTAAAAAAGATCTTCTGGCACATTGTAAAAACTGTATGTGATACAGGCTATGCTGTAATGCCAATAATTGAATATTATATTTTATAACAAAATTTACTTTCCAAAAAAAAAAAAAAGTAGAACGAAAGTTTCAGAAGTTCAGAACCTTCTCAAATTGTGGATTCTATCTCCAGAAAAGAGGTTCATAGTCCTCGGAAAAAAGAATGAGGTCATCTACATATTGATTCTAGAGGCCGTGGTAAGTAAATCATGAGGACTTGACCAAAAAGACAAAAAGGTTAAAAAGATTATTACATAAGAAGAATACATGGGATCTACCTGTCTGAAGATGCCACTTTATGCAACCTGGCGCACTTAAAAACATATAACCACATAAAAATATTCATAGAACACAACCAAGTCCTGACAGGGATAACCACCACAACCAGCACAGGTACACTGTACTGTGCTGTGTTTTGTCTACTGAGCTTTTTTTGCGTGATTCGGTTTTGAAGCTAGTACAGTCAGTTGATTGCGACACAAATTCATACAGGTCCTGAACAAATCTTCTTGGTAAATTACTAAATTTGTGAAAAGAAAAGGGTGCTGATTTATCTAAAACACACACACTAGGCAATGGTTATGACAGTGACTTTGGACAAAGGAAATGAGAAAAAATCCCAATGTTCTAGCCATTCACATTTGCAACGGTATCTAACAAAAGGACTCCCTGTGATGGCATTTTTAGCAAAATTTCCAACAATTAATAGTTTTATATTTATTAACTGAATCAACAGAGACTATGATATATTTATTATGAACCATCCTTATTGGAGAAGTAATTGCATCAGCAATACCCCATAAAATGAACAATCATCATAAGGCCCAACGTTTCCCTTAAAAATTTCAATCGCCTTGATTTATAATTGACCCTGTGATACTTTAATAAGAATAAGTTTAAAATATGCCATTGGAGCCCTAATAACATAGCCTTTAATGGGAATAGCCCCATAAATTTCTTTTAGTCCCCTATATATCAGTTCTTTTTCAGCGTCATAGTGTTCAAGAAAAAGTTGAATGGTTAGTCTTTACATGACCTAACCTAGATAAGAAAAGTAGGCTAGACAGAATAATAAATGTAAACTAAGCAAAAGAATATGCTTTATGGCATTGGCTGTATCTCAAGTTATTGGTGCAGACATATAATGTGCTCCACTGAGATGGCGACCAGTATTAATTGACTGTCAAATACAATACCAACATACAACAGTAATTGTCTTTTAGGCACATGGCACAATATTGCATAGTGTTCATCCTTACAAATAGCAGTAACAGACCAAGATGGAAACCTTACCTGCACATAGATATTCATAATCCATCTATTTCAGAAAGTATACGAAGTTATAACTAACACACAAGTCACAATCGCTTAATATTGAATTTGGTAGAACTCTAGAGGATCCCCTCGTTCAGCGTGACAGTCTAGATGGTTAACTTATTCCCTCTGTTCTCCCTCAATTTTTTCTTTGAAACCACCTCCAACCCCCTCCCCACCCCCTCCCAAAAAAGGGTAATAAAACCTTATATACGTGTACTTGTGTTCTTAATCCTGTCAAGCTACTCGTTAGCCACTGCAAACTCTCCTAATCATTCACATAGCATTGATCACACTTGGACCACATCGTAAGTGAGACAAGGTATAATTTTGAAGTTTGAAATGGCACTAGAAGACTTTTTGCTTAATATTTATATGGTACAAGAAATTCCAACTGAGATTCAACAGTTGATTCACACTTATTGATGCAATCATACTAAAATCATACCTTCAGCATGTATTGCAATCTTTAGCCACCTTCTGTCCAGCTAAAGCCTGGCCTCAAGTCCAGTTCTTTTGACATTGACATTCTCAGGACATCGTCGGCTCTGTCCCTTCTCCCAATTGAAACATAAATATCAGCCAGCATCTTATAGTTAGCTCTGTTTTCTGGATCCAAGGACAAGAGATGCCTAGCTGCTTCTTCTCCAATCACCAAATTCCCCCAATAGCGGGAACCACTTAGTAATGCCCCCCACAATATAGGGTTTCTTGCATGTTCAGGGTGGGAACTCTGGATCAGGTGATATGCATCAGTCAAGCATCCAATACGACATAGCATATCAACAACACATGAAACATGCTCTATAACTGGCTCCAGACCATACTGGTCTTTTCATGCACTTAAGCAGGCTCATTCCCTCCTCAACAAGACCTGTGTTTTTACATGCAGTCAACACAGCAATTATTGTGTAGTGGTTCGGTTGTACTTTTGTTTTTCTTCATCATCTCAAATAGCTTAACAACTTCTGCTGCAAGTCCATTCCCATATACCTGCATCATAGAAGCCCAAGAGATTGCATCCTTATCCATAATCTCAGTAAAGGCATCAACTGAAAGACTAAGACTCCCACATCGACCATACATGCAAATAAGTGAATTAGCAATTGCCCGTTCATTCTGGAAACCTCTTTTTAACAATGTGAGCATGTACTTCCATTCCCTTTTTCAGTGATGGAATCGATGAGATCATAGGTAGAATCTCCAAGAATGTAACAGTCCGGATCAATGCCTGTCCTATGCATATGTATCGCATAAACCTAGTACTTTTCCACTTGTCCAAGCTCTCCACAGCCTTTGATAAGGGCATTCCATGCAACCACGTCATCTCTAACCTCTGCAGATCCATGTAGAAGACTCTCAGAAGAACTTAACTGTCCACACTTTGCGTACATATATATCAGTGTGGTTAGCACAGAAGGGATCTCTCTTGAATTCACTGCCATTACACATGACATAGTTGTCTTCAATCCACTTTCCTTCTCTCCAGTCCCCCAAATCAGAGCAGGCCACGATCACATTGAGCAAGATAGACCGTGTGACCAACACCTTAGAGTTCAAGAGCATCCAGTGGAAAAGCTTAACAGCATAATCCGGTTTGCTATTCCAAACAAGTCCGCCAATCATCGAACTCCAAGTCACAGAATCCTTCACCTCCATCTGCGGAACACCAACAGTGCCTCACCCAAACAACCCAACTCTGCGTACATCTCCAGGAGAGCATTGGAAACGAAGAGGCTGTGCTGGAAGCCAGACTTGACCACATCAGCGTGCATCATACCCGGCCCTTCCAACAACCGAACCCCGCATAACCAGAAACCAAGCTAACCAGCGTCGCCTCAGTCGGACACACCCCATCCGCAGACCTCATCACGCCAAACATCTCCACAGCCTCAGCGAGGCGCCCCGCGCGCGTACCCGCCAATCACGGCATTCCACGCCACGGCGTCCCGTTGCGTCATTCCGTCGAACACCCTGCGCGCGGCGCCCCATGTCCCCTGCCTCAGCGTGCATCCCGATGAGCGCGGTGGCCACCAGGAGGTCGGACGCCGCGAGCCCGCACGCCGTGGCGGCGGCCTCGACGCGGCGGCCGAGGTCGAGGTCGGGGCGCGCGCGCAGGCCGTGGCAGCGAGGTGGTACGTGTGGCGGTCGGGCGGGCGCGCAGGAGGAGGAGCACGGGGACGCGAGCATGGCGCGGGCGAGCGCCGTGGCCGAGCGCGGGAGGCCCAGGGAGAGGTAGCCACGGAGCATGGCGTTGTAGAGGAGCGGCTTGGGCGGCGCCGCGGAGGTGGTGGACGCGGCGGCGTCGAAGACCCCGCGTGCGGCATTGGGGTCGCTGAGGCGGGCGTAGCGGGCGACGAGGAGGGACGCGAGGTAGCCGTTGGCGGCGAGGCCGGAGACGACGGCGAGCGCGTGGGGCCGGCGGGGGTCGGCGGCGTGCGGGGAGGAGGTGATGGCGGCGGCGAGGGATTCCTTGAGGGCCTGGTACCCGTAGGTCGCGAGGGGCATTTAGCTCCTTGGATTTTTTTTTCGTTTCCTTTTTCTCGTCAAAATCCTTTATTTGAATTTAGGCGCGACAGGGCATCCTAATTGAAGGATGGAAAAGACCATTTTATCCCCTGTGGCGTTGGTTTCGACTTCGTCTTTTGCTTGCTCCAATCTATACATACATATTATAAGAATTTCTCACACGCCGTTTGCAGCGGAAAGAGAAATATAGATGGTTTAGGATGTTGGAACATGATATAATATATGTATAGATTTATTAGCACAATCGTGGTGGTTGTATCCATAGTGGATTATGTGTGTCAGCCAATTTTGATCAAGAGAATTTGCTATTAAACTTTAATTGCAAATGATACGACTATTGAGGTAGACATCTCTTTTATATCAAGAGAAATTGCTAGTGGCATATAACAGTGGAATGTTGATGTGGACTTATTGCATGTCAAGAGAAATAGTTAGTGGGATGTTAGTGGACTACTGGAGGTAGACGTTTTACATGTCAAGAGAATTAGGTAGTGGGTTTATCTTTATAGGAGTAGTAGATTCGACACAATTTCATACACATGATTTTCAAGGTCAGTTTTTCTCTCTTTTTGAGAGAGAGAAATGAATTTCAGTCAGTTTGACAAAAGAATCAATTGATCATTTGAAATGGAAGTTAAAGATGGTGTACGTGGACGTGGAGTACAATTATAATTTGGAACCTAGGGAGTACAATCTAAACGGTCTAAGACATTTGGTCATCAAAATTAGGTTAATGAACTTAATAGCCCTCTGACTCCAGACATTCATGTGACTACCATTTGTTTCTCTTCTTCTGCGAGATTGATATCCGTGATATGTTTATCACCTTTTCCTTTATTCGAAGTCTCCCGACCATTCATGCGATCCATGTACCGTGAGTTCATGACTATTCATAAACCTGCAATCACTCTGTTGATCACATAAGAATACTAATAGTTATGACTGTTGCCTGAAAAAAAACAACTACTATGTTTCAGGCACCTCAAATATAGCGAATATCTATGTTTATTATCAATCCAAAATAATTTAGAAACTGAAAACGAAACATTATTGGTGTATTAATCGAAGGAACACAACAGGCATGACACACAAATTCAAGGCATGGTCAGCCTGCCACCATCGCACGAAGTCATGTTATGTTAAAAAGGAGCAGATTTAAGTGTACAAAAGCCTCGTGCCGTCGTTGGAATAAAGGTATGATAGTTGCTTATCCAAGTGTGGCAAAGGAAGGGTGTCAAGCCTAAACTTCTACTACTTTTACCAATATCGATCGGCTTTCATTTGGTTGCATGTTAAAATTTGACTTGGTAGCCCTTTTTTTTTGGAATGCTAGATTGCTATTTCATTTAGTAGCTGAAGTTGGCCAAAATCATCGTGGACACCAATTTCGTGACCAAAGCTTAGTGAGTAGTGCATGCATGACACCTTTTTTTATTGCGTGCATGACACATTTGAGGGAAAACGAACATGGGCCTCCCGCGCATGTTGATGCGTGAAGTTCCATCCATAGCCCAATGGGCCCTTGTCGCCTCTGCTTTGGAGAGGAAGGAGTGGGGCACGTTTGGTTCTAGGCCCTTGTCGCCTCCCGCATTCCAAATCGGTTCCCAGTGAGAAATCACATGGATTTCATGGAAGACCAAATGCTATTGTCTAAGGGCTTGTTTGGAAATGATTATAAATAAGAAGGCTGTTTGGTTGGTGGTTTCTGTGGCTGCCGGTTGACGCTGATTTGTTGTGAAAGGAAAAAAAAAAACATTGTACCGTGGTTGATAAGCCTAGCTTGTTTGGAAATGATTAGCTAGTACTCCTATGCATGTAAGAACAGGTGCATGGTCCTGGTGCACCAAAATTTGTTTGCAGCTGATGCTCTTTTGAGAAAAGATTGAGAAAAGCACAAGCACAAGAACACCCACAGCCATGGCCAAATTAGCAGATCTCCTGCCATGATTATTCACGAATGATTGCTCGATCTGCAGTCTGCTGAATGCGATCGAATGCCTGAACCCACCAGGCGGCCAGCCCCATACCCTGACCACCGTGATCCATCGACAGCAAACCGATCGATTTCCTGCATCATTTCATTTTGTATACTATGCCTCGATCGGCTTTGGCTGCAGGCCCGCCCAACGCATGCGATGCAGATTAGGCCCCATCCGGCAATCATCACAAGCAAACCAGCTTCACCGTGTGTCACCAATGTCGTTTCATCCATGATGGTTCTAAGAATTAATTCAGGAGAGTACGTATTACCCTCTGGTCCATATAATTACAACAGACATTGGCAGCTGCTATACCTTAGGTGCTTGAGTTTTTAGAGATTTTCAAGAACCAATCCTATAGTACATATACAGACAACTAGTACAACTACAAAGACAACTCACAAAGAAAAGAATTTTATAATTCTTTTCTATAGCCAGACAATGACAAAATCGCAGACATCAAACACCAGAGATATAGGAGAGGTTGTAGAAATTTCAGACCACAAAACCAAGCGTTCACTCGGGAAACTTGTGAGCACCTATTCATGGGCTGCGTGGTCACTCGGGAGCTTTGGCACGGCTTTCGGCTGGCTGGCATGGTGTCGTTTGTACCACATGGCGCAGCACGATATTGCTAGTTGGTGGATCGGCGCAGAGGAAGAGGCTTTACGAAGGAGCACCGGCCGGCCCTCGACTCCTTCCTGTTGCTACTCGTGGATCATATGGAAGGAGCGCAACGCAAGAGTGTTCGGGAATGTTGCTTCTTCGACATCGGCAATTGTCAATGAGTTATGCAGGAGGCCGACGATTGGGTGCAAAGGCGGGTTTCAAGTCACTAGCGCGAAGTGACGGTTGTCCGTCACGTAACGGGGCTTTAGCATGTAATTCTAAGAGAAACTTAAACAGCTTCTACTGAGCCCTATAGCTACCAAATATAAGGGTCTCGCGCCAAAAAACCACCAACAGTGGCCCTACTAGGGGTTCCCGAATTTAGCTTTCTTCTGGCAACCCATATTCCCACCCCACACCCGATTTTGTTGGCTCCAAGAGCACGCCCCAATCTTGCAGCTGGGCTGCTTCTTTTCTTTTTATTCCCTACCGCGAAGCTGCCCAAGGCCACCATCCCTCGCTGCCGCTGCCGTGTGAGCATCGGCGAAGTCGCTCAAGGTAAGCAGGCCGCCCGTCCCCACCTCCTCCTCCTGCACGCGAGGTTCGCCACTGAAGCGGGAGGGGAGGGGGCACGCTGGGCGAGGCCCGCGAGTTCAAGGCCGATGATCAGGACGGACGCCATGCGGCCCCAGGTTCCGCCTCCCCTCGACGGAAGAGAATAGGGACGGCCTTGGGCGGCAGCAGGGAGCGGCGCGATGGCGCCACCCGACCTCAGGTCGTGAGGCACACTTGTTAAGTGACAAGGCAATGCTGGTGGATGGCAAGCTTGGCCGGCGGCGAAAACTGCAGCGGCGGCACTGGTTGCTCTGCTGGCGCCAACTTCGAGCCGGAAGCGCCAGGCACTGCAGGGTGAAAGCGGAGGAAAAAAAATAGCGGACCGACATATGGGCTGCACAAGAGTAGGGGCTCTAATCTAGGGGCTGCTGTTGGAGTGGAAGGAAAAAAAAAATGGGCCAAAGAAAATGGAGGAGAGACCCCAAATAAAAAGTAGGGGCTTTGATTTGGGGGCCTATATTTGGAGTTGCTCCTAAAGTACTCGGTAGATAGGTGTGTGATTTTTCCGTGTTTGTTGCCCGCGATGTCTTCGGCAACCGGGCATCTGTTGTATTCGCTTTTGGTTTTCCTTCCTCTTAAAGAAAAACGGGTGAAGGCCTCGTCAAAAAAAAAACCAAGCGTTCACTCCTTTCCCCAAAAAAAGAGCACAATTCTAATACAACAGTGAGTTGAACAATCTTAAGTTTCCCCTACTCCTCTAGAATAAAATAACATAAAATAAATGGGAAAAACATAACGAATTAATTATTGGGATGTTTTCGTAAATCGTTTTGTTCAAGTACACTCTGCGCATGTGAAAAACTGAAAACTCACTCAAGTACATATGCTAGCTTACCGAAACAACGTTAGCTAGCATTACTCGTGTACTCCAGTGTAAACTAAGTTGCAGATCTTCCTAATTAATTAGCCTTTGCCCACCAAGTAACCACAAGCACAAATGCTTTGTCATAAAGCTTGTCAAAGAGGCAGAAATAAGTGATTCTCCAGCTTTTCATGAACAATAGGACACAAGAAACCAACCAAATGCCTGCTAAATAGCCATATCCAAGCCCAATGTAAAAGAATCCTTGAAAAAGACCTTCTTCAGTTGTTGTAAAGGGATCTTGGTCTGATGCATTCGTTTTCAAACAGTTGTTTTTGAGAGGAGGTCCACAAAGACCAATGTTTCCAGTATACATATATGGATGTTCTGCATAAAGGGTGTCAAGTTGTGATCCAGATGGTATTGCTCCTGTTAGATTGTTGTAAGACAAGTCCAAGTAACTCAAGAATGTCAAAGCTGACATACTAGCCGGTATTTCACCAGAAAGCTTGTTCCCAGAGAGGTCAAGTGACTCCAGTGACTGCATGGCCCCAATCTTACTTGGAGCATTCCCACTGAAGTGGTTCTTTGAGAGATTCAAATTCAGAAGTCCATCAAGGGTGGCTATTTCTTCTGGAATCTCACCACTGATACTGTTGAAAGATAAGTCAATGACCTTCATATTCAGACCAACAATTCTAGGAATGGAACCATAGGAGAGTTGCTGCCCTTTTAGGAATGTAGAAAAATTGACAGCAAAAACCCTTACATGAAAAACATCTGAACACATTTCTGTCGGTTGTATCTGCTTCAGCGACTTTAAATTTGATAGGTTCCTAGGCAAAGAACCTGAGATACCATTGTCTGCTATATCCAAGTATTGAAGGCATGCAAGATCAGTAAGGTTCCTGGGAATGTTGCCAGAGAACATATTTTGACGTAGCCTTAAAAATCGTAACCTCTTCAATTTTTCCAATCCACATAGGAAATCTTCCAGAGAACATATTTCTAGATAAATCCAGGACTTGCAGCATTTCACAATTTTGCATAGATGCTGGTAACATTCTGACAAATTATTGTTACTAAAATCTAGAAATAACATCACGCTGCTCCCAAAACAATTGGGCAGTTCTCCCTCAAGGTGATTGTTGGCTAAGACTAAGGTTCTCAACCCTTGGATTTTGCATATGGATCTAGGAACACTGCCAGTGATGCTGTTGGAGGCTACAGACAACACCTGAAGGTTTGGAAGTCCAAGGTCTGCTGGTAGAGACCCTGACAAGGAGTTGATGCATATGTCCAAGTAGGTTAGATTTTGTGGAAGCTTTGGTATTTTCCCAGTCAATGAATTGTTACTGAGGTCAAGCTCATCCAACGATGACATGATGTCCATATTTCCTGGCAATTCTCCACTGAGTTGATTCTTTGACATGGACAAAAACCTAGCATTTGAAAACACAGTAGGGAACCAATCTGGAATCCTATCATTTATGCCGGCACCGGAGATATCGAGATACTCTATGCTCACCAACCACTGCAACCAGACAGGAAACATTGGACCCATTTTGCAAACTGCAAAGTTGGCACTTCGCAGTCTAAAAAATGGAGGCTTCCATTTCTGATTGATTTCAATCTTCAGGAAATTTGAAGACAAGTCTATGTGCTGCAAGCTCTTCAGGCTTCCAAAGTATTCCTCTGTGATGACACCATCCAAGCTATTGTGGCTTACATCCAGACTGGTCAAACTACTCAGCGTACTAACAACCTCACGAGGTAATCTTGTCAAGTTGTTGTAAGAGATGTCTAGCGTCCTTAAACCTGTAATGTACCTTACATTTGCAGGGGAAAGGACCTGTAAACTTGTTGGAGCTAAGGTCAAGTGTCCTTAAACCGGTCAAATTCCCTATAAATTCTGGGAGAGGTCCTGTAAAGCTGTTTCTACTGAGATCTAGAACGACCAAGCTTGTCAGCTGCGCCATCGGCTCAGGCAGCATTCCACTAAGAGAGCAACCAGGAAGACGAAGGACTCTGAGAGAAGGAAGCATAGCAACCACATCGGGCCAGTCAGCTATGGTGCTGAGGTTCACCAAGCCAAGGTTAAGGTATCTAAGGAAACGTAGATGTGCCAGCCATGACACATCCGTTGAGTATAATGCAGCTCCTTCCATACTACTGAATCTACTGATGCTGAAGAGGTCAAGGTACTGCAGCTGCGTCAGATTTCCCAGATGTGGAGGCACACTGCCATGGAAACCTATGCCGGAGAGGTTGAGGTACTTGAGGTTCTTGAGGGAGCCCAAGAACTCCGGGAAGCGACCCGTTGGGCCGCCACTGAGGTTGTTGTAGCTTAGGTCTAGGTGCTGCAGATGCTCCAGAGCAAGCAAGGAACGACTTATCTGGCCAACCAGGGCTGTGGCGTCACGGCCGATGTCGTAGTTGGTGTTGCCAAGCCGAAGCTCCACGACATGGCCGGTACGGTTGCTGCACCGGACGCCTCGCCACCGGCAGCAGTCTTGCCTGCCGTCACCATGGCCACCGTCTGGTTGCTGCTGCCACGGAGCGAGGATGCCGGCCGGGTCGCCGGTGATGCCCTGCTTGAAAGCCAGCAGGGCGTCCCTCTCGTGTGGTATGCAGGTCGCGCCACCACTGTTGTCAGGTCCGAGGTCCACGGGAGGCTGCAGCGCATGGGTCGTCGCCATGAGCAGGAAGCTGCCGGCGACGAGGAGGAGCATCAACTTGGGAGCTGAGCGACGCATGGTGGGCCGTGACGGAACCGGAACTGGTGGCGTCGTCCTTGCTATTGCTCTTGAAATAGAAAAGCCTGGAGGAAGGCACTTGCATATATTTATATATAGATAATAACTAATTGGATTTTTGGATTTTTCCATGCATTGGAATTTTCCACACATATAGTACAGGTGCACATGCGCGCTGCACAACTAGGTCCTCACTGCAGACGGCTTCAACCTCACCCACCACACGCAGCATGCGTCCATATATGAGGTGTACATGATCGAGATTTCTTAGCGTCCTCCCAAGACAAACTTGTTTTGCGTTTTGACCATTAATTGACAAGCTGATTGGAGAATGGTCAGAGGACCTACTGCCTATATCTCTACAAGCTCAATTATCAAATCTGATCATGACATGGTTTTTTGTTATATGCTCTCTTTATCTATGAAAAGAATCAATTTAGGCTAAAAATTTGTCTAAAAAAACAATTTCTGAGGGTGAGCGAACCGTGGATCCACATTAATCTAGTCGGATTGAGTTTAACACAACCTCTCTCGCGCGTTGTTATTAGAGACTCAAACAATACTGCTGGCATTAGCCGGCCAATCTTCACGCCGACGCCGGTCGGGCGCCAAGCTCATGCCGACCAGGCTTTTAATAGGCAGCGCCCACAGCCCCACGGCTTGCTGGAGGCCCTCCCTAGGCGACGACAACGAACACGCCCGCCGCAACGACGACGACGCCGGCGTCGGCCCCGCTCGGTTATTGTCGGCGTTCCCCCTCCCCATATATTCCGACCCGGCTATAGAATCCGGTCGGCCGCTCGGCCGCGACCGTCGACACGGGCGGTGGTCGGCGGTTTGGCCGGGCGGTGAGCTGGCGATGGGGGCGCCGCCGAGCCGGGCCAGGGCCGGACTCGCCCCTGGCCGGGTACGGTAGGCGGTGGGGGGAGAGAGGTCGTCCATGGCGGGGGTTGGCGCTCGGAGGCGGCGGCGACAATGGCGGCGGGGGAAGAAGAAGGGGGGGAGGGGAGGAGGGGCGGACGCCGCCCGACGGTGGGGAGCGGAGGCGGTGGGCGGCGGGGGCGAGCATCCGGAGGTAGACAAAGGAGAGGGGGAGCGCTGGGGCCCATAGGTGGGCCGGCCAGCCCAAGACCAAATGGTCGGTGCCTAACACGCCCCGCATTAGCCACCGCCGTCCTTACCCTGTGCCCGCTAGCACCGGCGGCTTGGCCATCTTGCGCTCGCCCAGGTAGCGGCCCTGCCCCACCGGCGTCCACCCTGAGGCAGCGGCGGTTCCTCCCTGCTGCTCTCCTCGCCTCCACCTCGTTCAACAGGACTCCAAGACGCATTTTACAGGTTGCTATTAGCATTGGGCAAAACCGTGGTCTCTAGCTTTTTTTTTTGAGCGATAACGAGCCTGCCTTTATTAAGTTACATCATAAGAGTTACAAACTCCATCAGGAGGCTCACCAAACCATACATATCGACCAACTAAACAGTTGACAGAACCTCTAGCTAGACAGTGGGCATCAAAGTTTGCATTCCTACCCTCATGGACAAATTCCGGTGTTGTAAAATTGCCCATTCTAAGCTTAATCTCCCTGAACAACGGACCATATATCCCCGGACTCGACCGAGGATGCTTCTTTACGCATTCAAGCAGTCACTTGCCACACGAACTCGATCGGAGGTTAAGGTCCGCCGCTAAGTCAAGCCCTTCCCAAGACGCCAAAACCCTCGCAATCTCGGCGTCTGTATATCCGTCCCAGCATCAATGCCGATGCTCCCAAGAAATTCCCGCTTTCATCTCGCTATAGCAGCAACCGCTGCTCTTCTTCTGTTCTTGGAAATAGCTGCATCCACATTGATTTTGTCGTAGCCCCTAGGCGGTTTAATCCATCGTTGAGATGGTCTTTCCCCTACTTGAGCGATGGGTTTCCTTGCGCGAGCCATCTCCACTCATCCAAGAAACGCTCCACAAAAATTATTTGTTGAGAACGGACTCTGAAATTCGTTCTCGTAATGTGACTTCCGACGAGCATACCGGATGGCCCATAGGCGGCGACCACCGGGTGAGATCCTCGTGCTTCGGGTCCCTTCATCACCTCCGCAAGCCAAGCTTTGGGATCTTGAGTGTCTATCCGACAAATGAACTCTGTGATTTCTTCCCCGCTCCAAAGCCCACGCGCATTTTCGCCAAGTTACACTCAAGAAGTGAGTGCCTCCAAGAATCCATAACTCCCACACAAAGAGCACCCCTGGATTAGGTGCCATTTTGCGCGGTGATGTCCGACATCGCCGGTCGGGATGGAATGTCTAGCCAGCGCCATAAGAAGTGTCTCGATCTTTGATGGTACCTTGACCTTCCGGAGATCACTCCACTCCTTCTCCCCGCGCCCTTGTATTGGACCATTTCGTCTTATCTTCCAACCATGCAGACACAGTCTCCCTTGTCTTGATGAGCATCCGGACGCCAAACGAACCGAAAAACTCCCGGATTTCTCATAGTGCCAAGCCCAAAAATCTTCCATTGGCCTCATGCATAGAGGAATATTTTCGATGATCTCCCAATCGAGAGGAGAGAAAAAACTCCCTTAGAATGTTCCGATTCCAGCTCTTTGTCCCTTGATCGATTAGCTCAAAACCCACACCGTGGGTTGGGTTTGGCGGTTGAAGTGGTCTCAAAGATGCCATCTCTAGGGAGCCAAGGAGACTCCCAGATGTTCGTAGTCGTACCTGACCCGATCCTGCGGATCGGTCCCTGGCGAAGCACCCCTATCCCGTCCACAATTGCTCTCCAGACCTTTGAGGGCGAAGAACCGAGATTAGCTTCAAGTATGTCCGAGTTAGGATAGTAAACCGACTTCAATACCCTTGCTTTGAGGACTCGGGGAACCATCGCGATCTCCATGCACGGCGAAGCTAGGAGCAAGGTTGAAAACTTCAATATCTCTGAACCCCAACCCGCCCGAGTTCTTGGGCTGAACCATATCATCCCATGCAACCCAGCAGGCCTTTCGTTTCCCTTCTCTGCTCCCCCACCAGAAATTCCGTAGTATCCCATCGATGTGCTTACATAGGCCCCGGGGTAGCCTGAAACATGCCATCGAGTACGTGGGAATTGCTTGGGCGACGGCTTTGATAAGAACTTCTTTACCTGCAGCCGATAAACATCTCTCCATCCACCCTTGCACCCTTGTCCACACCCTCTCTTTGAGGTAAGAAAAAGCTTTTACTGTAGCTTGTCCGACATCAGTCGGCATGCCTAAGTAACGCTCGCTGAGAGCCTCATTTGAAACATGAAGTAGCTCCTTGATTTCATCTCGAATAGTCATCTTGCATCCCTTTGCAAAATGAATCGAAGACTTGTCAAAATTAATCTGCTGACCGTGGTCTCTAGCTACTAGCGTCCTTGAAACCATTACACGCATGGTTTTCGGCCTAACAAGCATGCATCAAGGCCTGTATATATGCAGCCTATCACAAGGCCCATACGGCCCAATATGGCTTGTAGCACCATTCATTCCTTCCTTGACGCAACCACCAAAACCCAGCCTCTTTCTGCTCAAAAAAAAAAAAAAGCAAAACCCAGCCTCCGCCTACACACCCGGGTTTTTTTCGTGACTGGACCGCAGGGTTTTTTCGTGACTGGACCGCAGGAGCCCCGCGCGGTGGACGGACGTGTCCACAGGTAGGCAGCCGTGTGTGTGTGCATTGCATTGGTCCAGAGTCGAGACCTGTTGGATCATGTCCAGGCACACCAATCCCCAACCAAACCTCTCGCCTCGCTAGCACTGCACTGTGGCGCATGCATGCCAACTCCTAGCAAGGGCCCACCTGTCGCGGCTAGCTCATCCGATCCGTTCGTTGGACCGAGCGACCGGCCGGCCGGTACCATTGCATGTTGTGTGTGTGCCCACGCCACGTGACGTGACGCGATGCACATCATCTGATGGGTGCAGCACGAGCCGAGCCAATGCCGATCGATGATGGATTGGGCGATCTGTCCAGCCCGGCGGACCCAGCAGCTCCTGCTCCGGACGGCCCACCGTGCCTTCCTGCGTGCCTGCACAATCTGTAAAGCACCGCTCTCTATGCATATACGTCTTAATCCATTCCAAATTATAAGATGTTTAACTTTTTTTGACCTCAAGTTTAAAACACTTATGGTTTTATTCAAAAAAATTGTACAACATGCCACATCTTTTGCTATGGTTTACTTTATTAATAAAAAGTTCTTCAAGGATGATTTAAATTTGACAATGTTTGTATAAATTTTTGAATATAAGATGTGTGATCAAACTTAAGATTAGAAAAGTCAAATGTCTTATAAATTGGAATGGACGACGTACATAATATGGTTTTGATCAATGGAATTTTTCCTTGTCGTAAAAAGAAAATGTTCCGCGATGTTATCGATCCTAGACGCCGCACCGACAACTGTTCGTAAATTGACCAAGTGACCAGGTCAGCGCCTAGGGCGCGTTTGATATAGGGCCCGTGCCCTTCAGATGTAGTCCACCATGTTTGATTGAGTTGGGCCCATTTCGCAACCAGGCTCTCGGTGTGCAAAATCCTCTCCCTCGAAACACTCCTAGCCTTCGTTCATTTTCAGCCAGGCCCATTCTCGTCCTCGGTGGCAGCGACTTTTGTGTTGTTGAACACCTGTTGTTGATTGTTGGGTCTGTCTCTAAAAGTAAAATGAAACACTGGGCCGCCTGGACCTGACCGACTTGAACTTGAATGAAACAAGACCTCTTTTTGGCCGCCGCAATCTATCTACGTCTGCCCAGGGCCAGACTCTTAGGCCGAGCCACCCTTGCGCTTCACATCAATCACGCCCTAGGTTTCCGTTTGTTCCTCGAATCTAATGGGCTGCTTGCTAGGAAAAAAAAAGATGCAGCCCTGTCGAGACTTCGGAGCGAGCAGCTCGTCCACTGTCACCGTCACCCACGATAGTACAACTCCTACTTGTACTACTACTGCCAGGATAATAATAGGAGATGCAGATACTTTTACCACCCTACTTGGTACAAGAGCATTTCTCTAAAACGACAATATTTAGAGCAAATTATTTTCTTAGACCTATTGAAAGTTAGTCTTGATTTCTTGGTCCTTTTTCAATCAAATTTGGTTATTTAGCCTAGTTTGAGTTTTGATTATTTTCTTAGTCCTTCGGTCGGGTTTTTAGGGCTTAACTTGGTGTTAAGTGGTACGTGAAAGGACTGTTCTACCCCTAACAACTTTTTTTTTGCCCCTGGCGACTAATGAAAGAGATAAGCAACCTACAATTGTTTTTCATTGTTTGTTCAGCACCAATATTTTCTCAAAAAATAATCTGAAAAAAGAGAAAGAGGTTTAGAAAGAAAAAAAAGAGAACTTGATCCCAGAACGGTACACACAATGCAAGTTGAAACTTGGAAGCTTCACAAGCAACAATGTGAAGAACACTAATGAAAACAACTGGTAGCTAATTAAGGCACTAGTGGATCATAAAAGCGTAGACATTACACAGTTTGCTTTTCTGTTGCCCGCGTTTTAAACGGAACCAAGCACACATGCTGACATGCATCAAATGGATCATGGCCATGGATGGAAATTCTGAATGGAGCTTTCGATTCAACTTGCTATTTCATACCCACTTCTTCCAATTAGTCTATGCACAGTACATTTTTCCCTAAATAACTCAATCTAATCATTTTTTTCTTTTTTTAACGAACAATTCTCCTGATCCTCACTGGAAGGCTGCCGTTGATGGGACGCGGTGAGCCGACATGAACTTAAGCGCCGCCAGGCGGTGTTGCCACCGTCCTCGATGATCTTGATGTCGAAAGCCGGACCACGGGTATTGCCGAGGTAGGGAAATAATTTGCTCCAATATTTATGGGGACAGAGGAAATATACATACTCATTCATGAGACAACATGCAAGGCACACTAACAACGTTGTGCGGCCTTTTGATTGATTCTCCTGACATACATCTGTACATGCAGCTAAGGCTCTAGGGATCCAACAACACTATGAGGAGGGGGGCACAAGCCCCCGAGGCCACCACTAGATCAATCCCTAGCTGCGTGCATATATTGGCATTCTTGGCACCCACTAGATCCATTCCTAGCTGCATGCATATATTGGCATTCTTGGCACCTATTGAAGAGTGGGACCAGATTTAGAAATATGAATCATCAAAAAGTACCTCATTGTTGTTGTGGGTAATGATTATGCACTATTGAAGAGTGGGACCAGATTAAGAAATGCTTCCCAAACAATAAGAAAGGAAGCCGAATCATGTGTCAAGCAGTCAAGCATACAAGTTGAAGTTGCAAGCTTATGTGTAGGGCAAGAAAGACAAGCCTCAGCTAAAGCAATTGTCCACTGGGGACAGACACTTTACGCATTCTATGATAAGATAATATATATATAGTTTCACCAAGGCCCTTTGTAAAGCTACATATTGGCATGTAGCTTAATCCGCGTAAAAAGATTTATCGTCTCATTCTACATAGTACATCCCTTCATGTACACCCTCCGTCCCACAAATAAAAAGTCTGTAACTTCCACAATCCTTGTTTGACCAATCGTCTTATTCAAAAAGTTTTAAAATTTTTAGTTATTTTGTTATGATTTATTTTATTGTTAGAGATACTTTTATAATTATTTATTTATTTTATTATTTGCATAAAAATTTAAATAAGACGAATGGTCAAACAAGGATTGTAAAAAGTCAAAAATGAACTTTTATTTGTGGGCCGGAGCTAATTTTTCAAATTTTGTATATCAATTTCTTGATGCCAATTATACTATGCAGGGTTTATGTGGGCAGATAGAGGAATGGTTTCCCTCCTGAGTTTTATCAGGCCTTTTGGCATTTGCTTAAAGATGATCGATGACTCTATTCAATGATTTTTTTGAAGGGAATTTACCATTGAACCGCTCAACTTTGGGAATATAATTTTGCTACCTAAAAGAAAGATGCGAAGACGATTCAGCAATACTGGACCCATTTGTTTTCTGAATGTATCCTTCAAAATCTTTACTAAAGTCGCAACCAACAGATTGTCTACCATTGCACAAAAAGATAATTAGTCCCACCCAAGCGGCCTTTTTACCAAGGAGAAATATTATGCAAGGTGCAAGAATCCTTCATGAAACAATACATGAGTTACACTAAAAAAAGAGAGACGGAATTATTTTAAAGATAGACTTTGAAAAAGCTTATGACAAAGTGAACTAGAATTTTTACAACAAACGTTAAGAATGAAAGGCTTTTTGGATAAATGGTGTCAATGGGTGAGATGCTTCGTTGAAGGAGGAAATGTGAATCTAAAAGTAAATGATCAATTAGGTTCCTATTTCCAAACTAGAAAAGGCTTAAGGCAAGGTGACCTCGTATGTCGTCTATACTATTTAATATAGTAGTTGACATGTCTGGCTATACTAATTGCTAGAGCCAAACAAGCAAATCGTGGAAGGAATAATCCCACATCTTATTCAAGATGGTTCGTCCATCCTACAGTATGCGAGATGATCTTTGTAATCTTTATGAGCCATGATGTTGAAAAGGTTGTTAACATGAAATTGTTGTTAACCACTTTTGAACAATTATCCGCCTAAAGATAAACTTTCATAAGAGTGAGCTTTTCTGTTTTGGAAAAGCAAAGGAACAGGAAGAATTTTATTCGCAACTGTTTGGATGTGTAAATGGGACTTTACCATTCCGATACCTTGGACTCCCCATGAATGTACGTAAATTAAGTAATAAAGATTGGAAGATAATAGAAGACAGATTAGAAAAAAAAAAATTGAGTGGATGGAAAGGAAAACTTTTATCAAGTAGGGAGAAAGGTTGGTCTTAATAAACTCGGTGCTTTGAGCTTACCAAAGTTTATGCTATCCTTTTTAGAGTTGCCACGTGGTGTGCTTGAAAAAATAGATTGTTTTAGATCACGCTTCTCTTGGCAAAATGATCAACATAAAAAAAAAAAAAGTATAGATTAGTAAGATGGGAAGTTTTATGTCAACCAAGAGACCAAGGGGGCTAGGAATTCAAAATTTGGATATCCAAAACAAATGCCTACTAAGTAAGTTAATGCTGTTTTAAATTGTTAAATGAAGATGGAATGTGGCAAGAGCTGGTAAGGAATAAATATATCAAAAATAAGCCCCTTGGAAGTTGCGTTAAAAACCAACTTGATTCTCATTTCCGGAAGGGTTTAATGAATGTAAAAGATAGTTTTCGGACTTTGGTCGGTTTAACATCAAGGATGGTTCCCGGACTAAGTTCTGGTTCGATATTTGGTTGGGAAATAAACCCCTAAAAGATAAATTTCCTTCCCTGTTTAACATTGTATGCGCTCAAAACGAGGTTTTACGTGGCCCAAGTACTTAGCAGTGCCATTAAATATCTCGTTCGGGGAGAACTTTTAAGTGGTACAAATCTTACTGCTTGGCATAGAATTGTTGTGTCATTACAGGACATTAGTTTAACAGGTGATAGAGATTCTTTTGTTTGGGGGTTTAAATGCATCCGGTTGTTTTTCTGATCAAGTCCATGTATCCGCTTTAATAAACAATGGTGTTAGAGTTCCACAGGACATTTGGCGTATAAAAGTACCTATGAAAATTAAGATTTTCTTGTGGTACCTCAAAAAGGGTGTTACTTTAACTAAAGATAATTTAGCTAGACGTAACTGGAATGGTGACAAAACTTGTTCTTTTTGTCACTATCCGTAAAACAATTCAACACCTATTTTTTGAGTGCATTCACGCCGATTCCTATGGCGAGCTGTACACTTACTTGTTTGGTTTAACTCCACCAACAAATATGAATGATCTTTTTGTTAGATGGACTAAAACTTCAAACAAAAAAGTAAATTCACTATTGTTAACGGCGGCGGCGGCTATCCTATGGGCGATCCACGGTTAACGAGGAATGAAGTGGTTTTTGATAAATGTCAACCAAAATCTTTCTTGCGAGGTGCTATTCAGGGGGAACTCACGGCGGCGATTGGGCAAGTCGGCAATTTAACCCGAGGATCAACGTGATCGGCTAGTGCAAGCTGGGCCGATACTTTGAAACTTCCCGGCGATTTTTTTTTTAGTTGTAGAGGATGGCTATCTACAAGATTTATTGGTCACATTTAGATCGAACCTTATTTTATTCCTTGTTTTTTCAAACTTGGTTGCCTGGTGCCCCAGTGCAGTGTGAGTGGTGTCCGAAGCGTTTTGTAATAATTGGTGCGATTCTATCTTTCGATAGATGAAGCCGGATTTTATAATCCATTATCTAAAAAAAGAGGAAGCGTAGTGAGAGAAGCAAGCAAAGCATGAGAAGAGAGGAACATCACCGCATGGTACAAATGACAATGGTCACGTGGACGATCGAGCCCATTAAGAGTTTCAGCCGTGCCACGAGAAGAGAGAGGAAACATCAACGGACGGTACAACACTATCCAAATTAGTTTGACCTAACTTAAGCGTAGAATCAACACTATCCAAATTAGTTTGACCTAACAGAAGCGTAGAAAAAAATTTTTGTCCTATATGACACCCTGTAAGGTCCCAACTTCCCTATGTAACCAGTCATTTCATTTGGGTATGGTCGGGTTTGTATATTTGGTCCTGAAGAATGCCAAACGCAAGCGCCTTGTCCCAAACTCGGCAATCAAGCGGGCCCGACGGACGGAAGAAAACCAACTTGTTGCTTGCAACTTTGGGCCGGTCAAATATTGGCTGCCTCCAAAAACAAACGCGTCTATCTATGGGCTCATAGAAGGAATTCCATTTATTTAGCTTTTTTTTACTAGCCTTGAACGAAACGCGGCCCACCGGGTCCATTTCCTCTCCCAAGCGGAGGCGACCACACCGACCGTCCGCCACAGAGAGACGGACAAGGACAAGAGATGGTCCTCAACCTCAATCCTCATCCTCCCCTGCAACTGCGACTGCGACTGCAACGCCGCCCGCCGGCGCTGCCTGCCTGCCTCCCTGGATCTCCACTACGCACGACGATCTAGAAAAGATTGGCATTGCATTGGCAGCCGGCCGGCCATCATCAGGGTCCCCCATGTCCATCTTCACCGGCCGCCGTGAGGCCGTTTCGTTTGACCCCCTCCCTGATCCGATCGCCGAGCCGAGCCAAATCACGCCGACGTCACCCGATCGCCGCCGGATTCATTCCCTGCGTGCGTGCATGGCCGGCGCCCGCCTCCCATGCATGCCACGCCTGCAATGCAATGTCCCCACAAGCGCCTGCCTGCATGCGACGCGACGACGATGCAGTTGAGGTTTGCGGTTGCAGGCAGCTCCAATCATTACAAAGCCATCCCCGGGGTGCCGCGAACGATGCGGAGCGTGACGTGACAGTGACACGATCGATGCACATGATCTGATGCGTGCAGCACGAGCCGAGCCGAGCCCGATCCATGGATCCACTGCCACGGGTCCGAGCGAGCGATCGATCAGTCCAGCCCGGCGGTTGGGTCCCGGGCTGCCGTACTGCTAGGGAGCACGGCGCGCAGAGTGTGGTGGGCCGGGCTGACCCAGCAGCTCCTGCTCCGGACGGCCCAGCACCTTGGGTGGCCTAGTGGCGGGTAGGCGACGACGTTTAAATTGGGACGGTACACTGTCGTTCCAACGACGATTAAGCAGGGACATAGTGAGGATATGCTCACTCTCCCTCTGCCTGCCTACATACATAATATGGTTTTGAGTGTTTCTTGTTTGCCTCGAGAGAGCACATGCATGCACTTCACTATGAAAACAACTGCCCGGTATCTAAGGCGCACCCGTGGATTATAACAGCGCGCGTAGACATTTCACAGTTTGCTTTTCTGTTGCCGCGTTACAAACGGAACCAAGCCCACATGCATCAAATGGATCATGGATTCATGGCCACGTAACGTACGGATGGATGGAAATTCTGGATGGAGCTTTCGATTCAACTTGCTATTCCATTCCCTCTTCTTCCAACTAGTCTATGCACGGTACATTGTTCCCTAAATAACTCAATCTAATCATTTTTTTTTTCTTTTTGAAGAACAACGTCTCCCGATCCTCACTGGAAGGCCAGGCCGCCACTGATGGACACGGTGAGCCCTGACACAAACTTGGGCGCACAGGCGGCCGGCGACCTTGACGTCGAAATCCCGGACCACGTACGGGTACTGCCGAGGCAGCCGCGCTCTCGGACAGCGGTCAAGGCGGAACACGTGCGCCATGGTCACCGCCCAAGATGTGCGGCATCCGGCCAGCCCATGGTGTAGGGCTGGTACGCACTAGGTGTGGTCACTAGCTAGCTAGGGAAACACGTACTACCCTCTCTCTGTTTCATCTCTCGCGCGCATATATAGACTGAAATTTTGGGTTACTCTTCATGTCATCCATGAAGGTTCTAAGAATTAATTCAATTAATGACACTGCGATTAGGTCGTGCAAAAAAAAATTAACCAACCAAATTGCACTAGGTGGAAACGTCAAGGGGTTGTAGTCTAGTTGGTTCTGGCTCACCTGAGGCACCCCTGGGGCCTGAGTTTAATCCCCAGCCCACGCACAATTGTGGGAGATATAGAGCGAACTTCAGATGCTCGGGGTAACAAAATTCCCTCGTTGGTCCCATGTTCCAAAGTACCGGAGCAGGCCATGGGCCACACCCATATCTCGTCCTTGTCTTGCTCATCGGATCAGACCGACCGTCCCATCAGTGCCGCCATAGAGACACCGACAATAGATGGTCCACGACCTCAATCCTCATCCCCTGCATCTGCAACTGCAACGCCGCTCGCGCGCGATGCATCATGCTCGCGACGCGCAGTTGCGGTTTGCAGTCGCTCGTAGCCGGCTGGCTACCTCCAAATCTCCAATCATTACAAGCCAGCCGGCCGGCCGGTCACTGCCCACTGGCGAGCGGAGATCGAGCCGACCATATGCATGCATGGCCCAAACGGCAACAATATGGGACATGCCGATCGAATTAACCGGCCCGTCGGAGGTGGCGACGAGACGACGTACGACGGTGCCGGCCGGACGCGAACGTACGCGACGATGAGTTGATGACCACAGTGGCGTAGTCAGGGGGCTGGCATAAGGGTTCCAAGCAAATTTTTTACTAGTAAAAGTTCATTATTGTTATTTATTCCATCTTAATATAAACAAAAATAAGTTCTTCTAGATAATTAACTTTTGATGTACTCCCTCCATTCAAAAAAATATGCAATTATGGAAAACGTAGTCAAACTATTTCATCTTTAACAGAGTTTCTACCAAAAACTACTAGCATTTATGTTTTGAAACAAATTTGTTATGAAAATATATTTCATAACAAATCTAAAGATACCTATTTTGTCTCATAAACGTTAGTATTTTTTATATAAACTTGGTCAAAGTTCACAACGTTTGACTCCTCGGGATGTGAGAATTGCACGCGTTTTTGAGAGCGGAGAGTATGTGTAGTAATTTTTACTAGTATAAGTCTTTCTAGATAATCAAAATCATATAAAATAAAATTAAATAATATTAAGAAGCACATTAGAAGGACCTGAACATAGACATCAAAGTTTACAAAATCATCTCGGATGCCTTGTTGTTAAGGGGTTATTGTCTACCACTAAAAAATAGTGTCTTTGCTCCAAGAGTATATAAAAATGCGAGTATTAGGTGTCAAGTCGATAAATTAATAGTCAAGCATGAAAAATCTAAGGTAACTTCGATGTGCTCACTTTTTACAAGTTAGATTTGCTCGGCCCCAATATAAATAATTCCTAGCTCCAGGATGACCATATCAATGGGTACTGCCGAGGCGAAGCACTCTCGGACACGGTCAGGCGGAACACGCCATGGTTGCCGCCCAATCGCGCGGCATCCAACCGGCTCATGGTGTAGGGTTGGTACGTCAAGTGCGTGTTGGAGGCGACGTAGGTGTCGTTGGCGAGCCACGTCGACACGCCGCGAGAATACATGAGTTGAGTTGCACGTACCACCGGGAACAGCCGCATGTTCTTGTAGGTCAGAGGCGCGGTTGCGTTGCCGCCCGGTCTCGGCGTGCATGGGCGAGGTGGATCTGACTGCGGGCCGTTGTCGGAGCTGCCCTCCTCCATGGCTCCATCGCTTTTTTCACGACTCGAAGGGATGCCACGGGTAACTCCCTTGCGAGCGAATAGGTATGCCCTGTGCGGACGAACGAATAGACAAGAGAAGGGTATGTCGGTCTTTTTTCGGGCTTCGCTACACCGATTTCACAAAACCAGGTGACGGAATAGACAGAAGGGCTAAGGAAGCAAACAGAACTCAAAACTAGACCAAATAACCAAATTTGATTGAAAAAGGGCCAACAAACTAAGATCAACTTTCAAATAGTCCAAGGAAATATTTTACTCCAATATTTACGGGATAGAGGAGTATACATACTCATTCACGAGACAGCATGCAAGGCACAGCGGCGATGCCCACGACATACATCTATAGATGCAACTAGGGCTCTAGGGATCCAACAACACTATGGGGTGGGGGGCACAAGCCCCTAAGGCCACTACTAGATCCGTTCAGAACAAGATTTAGCTAAGGAATTCAATGGATATGTGAATGATATAAAGTTTCTAATTGTGCTTAATGATCTATCCACCATTGTAGAGTGGGACCAGATCAAAAAATGCTTCCAAAATATGAAGAAAGGAAGCAGAATTATAGTGTCAACAATGCAAGTTGAAGTTGCAAGCTTATGTGCAGGGCAAGAAAGCCAAGCCTCAGAGCTAAAGCAATGTCGACTGCTGAACCGACACTTTACGCATTCTATGATAAGGTAATATATATAGTTTCACGAGGTTCTTCATGAAACTACATATTGACATGTAGCTTAATCCGCGTAAAAAAATGATTATTGTTTCATTCCATCTATTCGTGGTACTACTTTTGTATATCCATTTACTGGTGTCAATTATACCATGCATCTTTATCTGGGCACACCAATGACAACAATGAGAAAATATTGGCTGAGAAGCAAGCAAGCATGAGAAATGAGGAAACATTACCAATGACAACAATGAGAATGGTCACGTGGACGAGCCCACTAAGAGTTTCAGCCGTCACAGTGCCACGAGAAGAGAGGAAACATCACCAGATGGTACAACACTGTCCAAATTAGTTTGACCTCGTAGAGATTTTTTTTTGTCCTATATGACACCCTAGAAGGTCCCAACTTCCCTATTTAACAGTCATTTGGGTAGGTCGCGTTTGGATTCGACCCTGAAGAATGTCAAACCCTAGCAGGCGGCACCTCCCGTGTCCAGACGGACGGACCGAAGAAAACGAACTTTGTGGCTACTTTGGGCCGGTCAAATATTGGCTGCCTCCAAACCAAACGCATCTATGGGCCCATAGGACAAAATTTAGCTTATTACTACGGAAAAAGTCTACTTTTTGGTCGCCAACTTTTGCGAAAGTCAGATTTTGGTCGCTGATTCAAAGCGGACAAAAGCGGATCCCTCAACTTTTCAAACCGTGCAGATTTCGTCCCTCGGCGGGTTTGGGCCGGTGGTTTTCGCTCTGATAACTCCGGTTTTGCTACAGTGACTCTGGTTTTCGTTTTTCCCTTTTCTTATTTATTTAAATTTGAATCTTTCAAAAATCATAGTAAATCCACAGAAAATTCATAAAATAGAAAATCCAATTTTGTTGGACTCCACATGAGTAGAGCTACGTAATGAATATATAATATGGTATACTTTAGTACAAAGTTTTTACTACAAGGTTTTGCCTTTTTCTTTTTTTATTTATTTGGCTCAATCTTTAAAAATCATAGTAAATTACAGAAAAAATTATAAAATAAAAATTCAATTTTGTTGGACTCCACATGAGGCGCACAATAACCACGATGACGTAATTCTTGTGGCTCTTTAAGCTGAGTTAGGTTAGCTAGGTTTGATGTCTTGATCCGCGTGCACGCACGTCGCGAGCCGTGAACCCGATCGATGGATCTGGCCAATTAATTAAATAGTACACCTATATATATTTATTGTGTAAATATGCTCATGTGGAGTCTAGCAAATTTGGTTTTTCAATTTTTATGATTTTTTATAATTTTTTATGATTTTTTAAATATTGAGCTGAAATAAATAAAAAGAAAAAGGCAAAACCTTCATAACAAAAATTTTATATTAAAGTATACCATATTATATATTCATTGCGTAGCTCTACTTATGTGGAGTACAAAAATTAGATTTTCTATTTTATGATTTTTCGTGATTTACTATGATTTTTGAAAGATTCGGCGAAATAAATAAGAAAAGAGAAAAAACGAAACCACGGCCACTGTAGCAAAACCGAGATTATTGAGCAAAACCACCGGCCAAACCCGCCGAGGGACGAAATCTGCGTGGTTTGAAAAGTTGAGGGGCGCTTTTTGTCGGTTTTTGGAGTTAAAGGGACCAAAATCGACTTTCGCAAAAAAATGGAGATCGAAAGTAGACTTTTTCTACTAGCCTGCCTGCTTTGGGCCTTGAACGAAACGCGGCCCACCGGGTCCATTTCCTCTCCCAATTAAGCAGAGGCACAACACCGCGCGTATGTCGTCGTCGTCATCGTGTGCTCTGCTCTTCCGATGAGACCACCGACCGTCCCATCAGTGCCGCCACAGAGAACCGGCTAACAGATGGTCCTCTACCTCAAGATGGTCCTCTACCTCAATCCTCATCCCCTTGCAACTGCAGCTGCAGCGCCGCCCGCCGGCGCTGCCTGCCTGCCTGGATCTCCACTACGCACGACGATCTAGAAAAGATTGGCATTGCATGGCCGCCGGCAGCCGGCCGGGGCCGGCCATCATCATTCATCAGGGTCCCCATCTTCACCCATGATATGCCGGCCGTGAGGTCGTTTCGTTTGGCCCGGCCCCTGCTGATCGCCGAGCCAAGCCGAGTCACGCCGTCGTCACCCGATCGCCGCCGGATTCCGCCTCCCATCCCATGCATGCCACGCCTGCAATGTCCCCACAAGCTCCGCCTGCATCATTCTCATGCATGCGACGCGCGCGATGCAGTTGCCGTTTGCGGTTGCAGTCGCAGGCGGCTCCCTCCAATCATTACAGCCAGCCAGCCGGCCGCCGGTCAGTCAGGATCAGCAATTCAGCATGGCACTGGCACCACGCACCCGCCCACCGGCCGGCGAGCAGAGATATATCCGGCCGGACGCTACCTACTCGGCTCCATCGATCGCTGGGGACCAAGCACGCCCAACCGGCGACGACATGCCGATCGCACCGGGCCTCTGCCCATGCATCGATCGAGTTGGCGACGACGAGACGACGGCCGGGCGGACGCGATGATGAGTTGATGACCTTATCAATCGTACAACACTGCTACTGTTCCTCCATAGCAGTGCCCTGTAGTGCATGCATGCCAATTCCTATCATACATTGCCAGGGCCCACTTGCAGTGGCTCATCCGTTCGTTGGACCGACCGACCGACCGACCGGCCGCCGGGACCATTGCATGCGGGGTGCCGCACCGGGTGCGTATACTATGCAAACACCACGCGTGACGTGACGCGATGCACATGATCTGATCTGATGCGTGCAGCACGAGACGAGCCAATGCCGATGCAGGCGCTTGTTGGGCAATCGGTCCAGCCCGGCGGATGGGCCCCAGCTGCCGTCCGGCTAGGGAGCACGGCGCGCAGAGTGGTGGGCCGGGCTGACCCAGCAGCTCCTGCTCCGGACGGCCCAGCGGGGCCTCCCTCTCCATCCCCAGGGCCCTCCTCCTCCTGCTGGGCCACACCGCCGCCGTCTCCTTGCTCCTCTGGGTTGGTTCACCGCCCGCCCGCCTCGCGGCCACCGGACACGGGACGACGCATTGATGCCGGGCGTCCGGCGACGGGGTCGCCGCTGGTCACTGGTCTCGGTGGTGGTCACGCCGGTATTTGCCGTTGCTTGCCTGGCTGCACTCACGGCTGGGACTACTGCGTGGTCCGGCAGGCTGGCCGGCGTCCGACCACGGCTCGACGAGGCTCGTGATGAGCGCGTGATGTGGGTCAGTAAGCACAGTTACAAAATCCAGCCGTTTCTTCAGTTTTCACCGTCGGTAGATACCACACCTGATTCTCTCATACGATTTTACAACTCCATGTGAATGCTGTACTCTCCTACCTACGTCGAGGGTGGTGATTCATTCGTTGTGTACAATTGTAGCCACTAGCCAGCCATTGCATTTTGAGGGCGCTACCGATCGAGTGCCGACCAAGAGACGTCCCCTCCGATTCCGTTTCCCGATTCAGAGATCCCCAACCACGAAAGCCTCATTTATTGCCTGCCTGTACCCAAACGAACCCATCGATTTCGTTTCACTGAAACACGCCCAACATGTGCAGACAGGGAGAGAGAGCACCCAGCATCGACGTCGCCGTCGTCGACGACGACGAACCCAACACCTCGTCGTGATACCGACCACGCACGCCGGGCACTGTTGCCACTTCCACGGCGACCACTGCGCTGCGCACCACGGCAGTCAGAGTCGGGGCAGCGGCGCCAGGGCACCACCACCCCACCCGATCGTGAAACTGTGCTCGACGCGTGCCGAACGGCCATGGCCAGGCCCCCAATCGAGAAACTGTGCACGCACCCGTCCGTCCATCAGCTGGCACTGGCATGCACCAGCCAGCCGATTCATGTCGCCATGGCCATTGCCAAGCCAGCCTTTTTGGCCACGAGCAGTGATGGCGCCATTCAAGCTGCTGTAATGTACTGTACTGTACGACGGCAAGTCAAGGCCTCTGCTGGCTGCTCTGCTGGCTGCTGCTTGGCCTTCACGTTCACGTTCACCCTCCATTGATGCGATGGTGAGTGAGTGCCGGTACTGTACTATAGGGTCGTCGATGGCTCTTCATCAGTGCCGCCACATGCCCGGAACAGCAAACACATCATATCTTGAGATTTTCAGAAGCAGGTAGCAGCAGCAATGGCGGCAGACAGTGTACTGTACTGCACTGCTGGTAGAGTAACGTGCCAGCCATGACGCCGCAACAGAACCGAAAAGACACCACGCACCCCATGGTTGGAGTTCTTAAAACTGCTCCATAATTATATCATCATCGTCATTCATCGACGTTACAAAGCACTATTAGTACGTACGTTATTCAGCAGTGGCAATTAAGTAGTACTAATCATAGTAACTAACAGTACTAGTAATACTAATCAGCAGTGATAATTAACATGATCGATCAAGAAGTGACAGTAAAAAAAAAAGCTAGTAGTCGTAATTTTACATCACTCGCTAATTCAAGACGCAAACAAACCAAAGTTAAAACCCGATTATTAATCTCCCTTCTTTCTCTCCTCTGTTCTGCACGTTTCTTTCACCAATGCCAGCCTGCGCAGGTGAACGAACGTGATCAGAACACCAGCTTCCGGCGCGGCAGTGGCAGCAGGAGGGGCCGGTCAGCGTCGGCGAGCTCGCGGATGGTGTCGGCGACGAGGTCCTTGAACACGAGCCGCTCGATCTGCAACACGGCGTCAGCGACCTCCGCGCCACCACCGCGCGTCCGCTGGCCAGCGCACCACCGGTCCGCGGCGAGGTCACGCCGGATGGCGCTGCACGTGACGTCGTTCAGGTCCATCTCCCCGCCGCCATCGGCGGCGCGCGCGCAAGCCGCCACCACCACGGGCTCGCCGGCGCGGCGGACCTCGGCCCAGACGTGGGCCACGAGCTCGGCGCCGCGGAGCCACGCCGCGGGATCCCAGGGACACGCCGACCGCTGCCGCTCCAGGGCCTCGGCGACGGCGCCGCACAGCACCAACCGGTGGTGGGGCCACGTGTCGGGGTCGTCGTCGTCGGCGACGCCGTTGCTCCTCCTCCGCTGATGCTGCTGCTCAGGACTTGTACGCGTCGGCCGGGTCCGCCGCGTTCGGCCGCCCAGGAGACGGACGAGCTCCGCCACGTACGCGTAGTCCGGGTCTGTGCTGGACTCCGGGTCCACGGACCATGACGAGTGGGCCCACTCGTCATCCTCTGCGTCGGATACGGTGGTGGCCGTCGGCTTTGGGCGCCCGACGCTGCTGCTGCTGCGGAAGTCGATGGCGCGTTTCGACCCCGACGATGACGACGGCGAGTCCTCGTCGGCGAGGAAGGACGCCGCGTCGAGAACGGACACGGGGCTGGGTTGCTGGTCGGTTCCCGCCGCGTCGCCGCCGGTGAACGCTTGGATGCTGCTCAGTAGCTTCCCGCACCGCTCCAGAAGGCCGCGGTCCGTTCTGGGGTCCGGCTGCTGCGACCAACGGTGCCGGAGAAGATGAGACATTTGGTACTCAGAGGAAAAAAAAATGTGACGAGATCAGGAGGAGACGCTCAGGGGAGAGGCTTACCGGCTCGAAGTCCCAGCGGGAGGACGCGCTCAAGGAGCTGCTGCTGCCGCCGTCGGAGAACGTGGTGGAGGCCTCGTCGTCGGGGAAAGGGCCGCGGCGTTGTGCGCCGCGCGGCCGGCAATGCGGGAGCGGGCGGCGGCGGAGTCGAAACCGCTTTGCTTCCTGAAAGTACTCTGCTGTTGCTGCTGCTGCTTAGGGGACTGCGCCGGCGAGACGCGCCGCTGGGGGACAGCGAGCCACGCCGAGCGGGGGATGCCGGGCTCCGTGCGGGGGAGGACGCCATGTCAGGAGAGCGGGGGCGGCGGGCTCGGTCCACGTCCACGCGAAGCCGCCGCGCGGGGTTAGCCGCGCCGGCGGCGACATGTGCGTCGCTGCACGACTGGACGGGCGCATCACGACGATGGGTGGCGGAGGTGTGCGCGCCTCCGCAGGCGGCGGCGGCGGCGGAGGGTTGTGGTGGAGGAGGCCTTTCAGCTGCAGCGCCTCCAGTATCTGCTTCAGCGTCTCGAGATCTCTCGCCGGCTCAGCGATGCCGCGCTTGCGGAGGCGCCGCTCGATCTCGCCGTAGAGCGCGATCTCGCCCTGGTGCGCGGCGCCCCCGCCGGACGCCGTGTCCGCCGCGCGCTTCGCGGGCTCCGGGAACACCTCGTGCGCGTCGAACCGGCTGCGTCTCTGGAACGCGCGCGGGAGCCGCCGGATCCGGCGCCCGCCGCATTGCCGCCTCCTCGGCTGCCGCCGGAGACGACAACACCACCGCCGGGGACGGCCGGTGCGGCGGCAGCAGCAGCGTCGACACCGCCGCTGACGGCCTCTCGAAGAACGCCGGGTCGACGAAGCGGAACTGCGCCGGGTCCCGCGGCACCCGCTCGGACGCGGAGCGCCGGAGCGCGGCGGGGCTCCCGCACCGCCGCCGCCGCCTCCGTGCTGCTGCCCCCGCACTCGCCGTTGGCCTGACCATGCGGGAGCGCGTCGAGGCCCATGAGCCGCGCGACGACACTGGGCGACCGACGCTCGTCCCCCCCCCGCGGACGGGGACGGCGGCGCGCCAGCGGCAGCCGAGGTCCGGATCTCGCGCGGCCGTAGCTTTCCCCTGGCGTCGACCACGGCGCGGCTGTCCAGCGAGAGCCGCGGGAGCCTCCACGACGGCGCGGCGCCAAAACCACCACCACCGCCGCCAACTCCGACTCCGTCCTTGAGGTCTAACGGTGGGAGCTGCAACGACGGCCTTGGCGCGGCCGGCGGCGTCATGTCCGGCGACGACGGCGTCGCGCGGTCCAGCGGCATCGACCGCTCCGACGGCGTCGCCGAGCCCTGAAACACACAAACCACACGACACAGCACGGCGGTCACAACGGTTTACAGTCTTACAGACAGACGCCGGCGTCGAGATGCGGGTTGAGAAGGGCGAGCAGGGGCGTACACTGGAGGAGAAGGACGTGAGGCGGCGCTGCGAGCTGTGGAGACGGCGGTGGCCGGAGAGGATCTGTGGGCGGTCGAACAGGTGGAGGAACCCCGCCATGCAGCCCTGGTGCATGGGCCGCTCGTCAAGCCGCCGGTCCTCGTCCTCGTCCACGCCCATCGCCACCATCGTCGTCGTCCTCCTCTCGCCGGCGCTCTCGCTGGGTGGAGTGGAGGCCTCGCCAGCTCTGTTCGGCTCCCGCTTTTGGGATCAATTTAAAGCGGTGGCGGGGGGGGATCTTCCGAAATGACTCTACTGCCCCCGCGAGAGTTGTATGAATTTCGAGAGTGCCACTGGGTCACCTCGTGTCGACGCGTCGGGGTACGAGCGGGCGGGGAGGCGAGACGTTGGCTGGCGCCTAGGGGAGCCGGACGGGGCGTCATCGAGCTGGCCGTGCTGAGGATGACGCGTGGGCCCGCACCGGTGTCATGCACCTTTTGCCTTTTAAAGGTGTGTGTGTGTGTTTTTTTTCGGCGGCTTGTTTAAAGGTGTGTGTCAGTAGAGCTCGTGCCGACGTCGTGCGTGCGTGCACAGGCGGGCTCACTGGCTCGTTCGGCTTTTACAGGTTACATCTAAGATTTGGGTGTGTGTTAGCGTGATGGGTGATGGGTAGGCATGGTGCATGGCTTTGGGGATAATCTTGCCGTGTTAGAAATGATGATACTAGATATTTATGTTTTTTTTTAGTGAAATGCACCCAGCGCATATGAAGCTTGTAACTGTGCTTAAATAGGCCCGTGGACTTAAACCGTACCATCTAGCCGCCGAACTTTTAAACCGCTCACCCCGCGTCGGTCCGGTTTTGCATGGCGGTTTTGCAGATGCTTTGAAGCGATGCTTCGACGTCGGCGATGACGTCAAGAATGACGTCAAGACTTCTTTTTTAATTTGTGAAATTAATATCTTTTTATTCGAGACTTCAAATATAGCAAATAATATATCAATTTTTGATCGTCTCGACGAGCTCTTTGCAATGGTGTACTCCGTTTTGTTATTTAAGATAGCTTTATTTCGTGTAAAATTAAATATTTTATATAATGAGTGATATTTTATTCTCACTTGCAACTGATATATATGTGGTCGTGATTTAGTTCCGGATATATACATATTTGTCGGTTTTTGGTCAGTAAATATACATAGAGTATATATTGTCGCGAAATTTACTACTCGTTTTATAGAAATTTTACCCTAAATATGTATATAAGCTTGGCGTCACAAGCAATATATACATATTTAGGACAAAAAAAATGCTACCCTAAAATATGTATATACTCGCAGAGATGATTGATCACGCACGCATGCAAAAGTGTAAACTAGGATATTAAAATTACAAAAACATATCACATAGTTCGGTTTATAATGTATATATATTGCTTGCGACGCCAGATTCTTTCGCATGCACGTGTGATCGATCGTCTGCGTAATATATACATATTTAGGTTATCGCAGCGGCGCCAGCTTATATACACCATTGCAAAGAGCTTATATATTTAATTTTACACGAAATAAAACTATCTCAAATAACAAAACGGAGTACACCATTGCAAAGAGCTCGTCGAGACGATCAAAATTGATATATTATTTGCTATATTTGGAGCTCGAATAAAAAGATATTAATTTCACAAATTAAAAAGAAGTGTCGACGTCATCGCCGACGTCAAGATCGCTACAATACCATGCAAAACCGCCATGCAAAACCGGACTGGACCTGGGGTGAACGGTTTCTGCAAGTTCGAGGGGCTAGATGGTCGGTTTTCTAAGTCCATGGACCTATTTGGCATAGGAAGACAAGTTCATGTACCTATGGTGCATTTCATTCTTTTTTTTTTTTTTAAAGAAACTGGAGGGGTTTGCACCCCTACTACTAGTTGTTTATGTTTACGTGTTTGTGGCGAATGTGTGGCCTAGGGAGTACTTGTGATGCTTGCTTCAAGTGTAGGTAGGCAGAAGAAGTTTTTAGACAAAATAACATTATTTCACGGTTGTCAAAGCAAGTAGTACCACTTAACTTTGCACATAAAATGACACCGATGCTTTATATACTCAATGTGGTTGTATGACGGCGGTTGAACCTGTAGACAAAGGTACTCAATAGATTTCATTACACGATTGGTATGGACAGTTGTGGTCGAGTCTTCGAGTAGGGTTCCAAGCCTCCGATCCATCGATGAGGGCTTGGTGTCCTCGTGTCGACCCACGAATAAGACCCCGGACACCTAACAATTCAAATCCTTCGTTGTTTATGTATGGGCAAGCACAAGTACGAATTCTTAGGACTTCCTAGCTCAGGCACGGGTATAAGAATTAAGGTTTCCAGTAAACTCTTGGGCGAGTAATTGTTCTACCAATATATTACCTAAGAGCAACTCTAGTAGTGGACCCCCAAATCAAGACCAAATTTTCAATATGGGTAATCCGCCCTTATTTTTTTGTTGGTTGAAGCCCCGACGAGTGTTTTGACGACGGTGCCCCAAGGAACCCGGAAAATTCCAAGATGCTTGGTAGTTAGAGGAGTACTATAGTTATGCAAATGCTCGTGGCCTAGTATAAATAGACCCCAAATAGGGTTGTAAAGACTATTTGAGATTCAAAAGCGGTACATTACGCACACACATACTCAACATTTTCGCATTGTTCCTTTGGCTTTTGCTTTGTCTATTCGACACCTCGGGCAATCAGGCGGTGATTGGAGGTTCAAGACTTAGGCCTAGAACAACAACTGAAAATAAATACAAAATCAAAATATTTTAAATTTAAATGAAAAAATCATATATTGTGGAAGCATTTTTTCGTGGGTGATACTATCTATACTAATGCTAACGTAGTGGTGTAAATATATATAAAAAAACCTAGATATTGGTGGTTACCGTTACAATTAGAACAAACCTTAACTGGTTAAATATTTATGAGTAGAGGAACTCAGTCAACCACCTCTATATTTTGTACGAGAATATATATTACCGTGGATGGTTGAAAGGTTTGTCTATCCAATCGATTAAAAAATACATCTGTTCTACCTTTTACTAGCGGGTGATATGTTCGTAGGGGAATATATTGTTAGGCGAGAGAACTGACCTCAATGTTGGCAAGGCTAATCTTTGGGATCTAACTTCTTACCGGTGTTCTGATCTAATTAGCGTCAACATTGGTGTTCCGTGGCTTTTGGATTATCAGGCCAGAACTGTCTCAGCACACACCATTGGCGATAGTTCCCAATGTTGTCCCGAACTAAAATGTTGAGCATGTTTAGTTCCTTATTCTTAAAAAAAAATGCAGTGATTTGACCCACCATTTATGTAAAATGGAACTAAACGACATGGTAAAGTTGTACCGAAAAGTTGTGCTTTTGGCATTTTGGATTGGGCACCGTGGATGAGTACTCCCTCCGGTTTGGTATTAGAAGTCGTTTTGGACAAGGTTTGAGTCAAACATCGAGAATATAAATCATCAATAACTTTTAAGTTGTTGAGTTTGTAAATGTAAAAATTATATGAGTAGATTTGTCTTAAAAAATATTTTGATAAAAGTATACATATATCACATCTCCATAAATATTTTTATAATAATAAGAGGTGAAAGTTGTGTTTTGGAGACCGTGTCATTTGTCCTAAACGACTTCTAATACTATCCAGGAGGGAGTACGTGTTGGCATTCTGCATTTTTGGATGTAACTAAACACGCCTAAAATTTTAACATTTTTTATATCATTCTAAAAGAGTTGGCATTTTGCATTTTTGGATGGAACTCAACACACCTAAAAGTCTTAGCATTTTACACATCATTCTAAAGGAGTTGGTATTTTTTGTATTTTTGGATGGAACTAAACCCACCTAAAATCTTAGCATTTTGCACATCATTCTAAACGAGTTGGCATTTTGCATCCCATAAAAACTAAACATGACCACAGAGAGAGATTTCAGCTGTGAAATTAACTCGGTCGTATGCATGCACGGTGCGGTGCGTGCGGTGCACGTACGAGCCGGCCATTCCGTACGTGGTAGTACTCAGTCCCGAAACGGAATGCAACAAACCTATGAGCGTACGTGCAGGTAGTGGTGACGCCAACCAGCAGCTTCCTCCCTAGCCGACGACGACCGGTCGAGCCGGCCGAGCTCCCAACGTCCAACTCCCAACCGCCAGAGTCCGAGACGCACACCCGCACACATGGTGCCTAGTAGCCTCGGGACGGCGGCGACGACCAACCTGTCCAACCAACAACCAGCGAACCCAGGCGAGGCCGGCCGGTGCGGACTCGGAGGCGATCGAGTCCCCGTGCCCACTGCCCCAGTGGCCAGTGCTCCCCGCTCCCTACCCTCCGCGCGAGCCTGACCGCCCTGCCCAACCCCGTTGCCGTCGCGTGCCTTGGTCCTTGGAGCCGAACCAGCGCCTCCCGCGACCGCGGGGGTTTTGACCCAAAAAGGCGGCGAGGGAGGCCGCGGTGATAGATGCGGCGCGCGCGCGCGCACTGGTTGCCGAAATCCTTGCCTCTGGTTGCCCACGCGAGCGCAACCACCCACCCACCCAAAAGCCGCTGCGCATGTGGGCGCTGCGTGCGCGGTCGCACCCCAGACGCAGGACGCAGGATCTGATCCTGTGGGCGGGCGGTCATGACTCATGAGGCTCTGGTGAGCGGCGTCAGCGTGACTGCATCTCTGCCTGACTGCATCCGCTGGCAGCTCTGTTCCCTTGCCGAGGGCGGACCGGCAGCGGCACGGGCGCGCGGGGCCGGCGAAATCTAGCGCGAGCAGCGCAGAGCAACGCATTGGCCGTTTGTGTGCGTCGCCGTGCCACGCGCGGCCAACAGGTGCCGCTCCCGTGTGTGTCTGCGTGCGTGCAGACTGCTTCGCATTGCTGGCGGTCATCCATTTCGCCACGCCTCTGCACCGCGTAGTATACTACGTTAAACGGTGAACAGTGTCCAGAAGCTAGCGGCACTTGCAGAGCAGAGCTGTGTGTGTGTGTGTGTGTGTGTGTGTGTGTGTGTGTGGCCGTGCCCGGGCCGGGCGCCGCAGTGGCCTGCTGCACAGGGACGCGTAAATGCCAACTCGATATCTGGTAGGAGTATGTGGTACACGGAGTAGTACTAAACAAGTAGGACAGGGCCATCCGTGCATGCACGATGCATACATTTTGTGACGCCGAGGCGTACGTACGCCCGCCCGCGGCGTGGTAATCTGTGGTTACAGAGACTAAACTACTCCTACTTGCTCATATACATTTTGTGACGGATTTTGAGACGCCGCCGTAGAGCCGAGGGAGGAGATAGATAGATCTGGCGTGTGCCACGTTTCACCCGTAGCCGTAGGTTTGGACGTCGCAGCTTATTCTGTTGTCCACGTCGTCACTCCGAGGCCGTAGCGCGAGCGCCGGCACGTCCAGCATACGGATCAAAGTGGTCAGCAACAAAGTGGTCCAGCATACGGATCAAACTCCTGGGACGGCTGCAGTTGCTTGCCACGCCGGTCGGTCTCTGCGTGTGGGGCTGGACGACAGTTGAGGCCGGCCGGAGCAGGGGATGGTCAATCGGTCAGACTGATGCGGCGGGCGGCGTGACTCTGGGCAACAATCCGCTGACCTGGCATGACATGCATGCGCATGCTGCTGCTCTGCGCGTCTCGTCTCACTCCACTCGCCTTTCCTTTATTTTACCCGCACACACACAGGCCACACCACCCACCGGACCGGCGAATCTTTTCTGATGACGCGGCGCTTACGTAGAGACAGAGGAACCAGAGAGAGCGGCAGCACGGGGTCCACTGCAGTCTTGGAGTATCGGCGGAAAAGATATTTGTTGGCTGCAAATTAACCAGAATTATCCGAAATTCTACATCGTAGAGTACTACTACTATTCTGTAGTATGACGTGGGAACTGGGACATTTCTATTCCGATTCTCTGACTGCAAATTAATCAGAAGGGCCGGGTGCTTCGTCGTGGACTCAAAGCTGTACGGGAGGGTTCCGGTCCAATCAACAACACCATCAGTGGTAATTTAGCACAAGCTGGCACTACTAGTACATTACTCTATACGGTATGCTCCGATCCATCCTGTACATTGGCGTGTAGTACGTCAAGGCGCCAGATTTGGTGGTTTGGTGACCTTAATACCTCCTTGCTGTACAAGATGCTGAAAATGGCCAACTGCAGTGCTGATCCATGGGCAAATTTTGTATGGAAGAACAAAGCTCCTCCGAGGGTACGTTTTTTCGCGTGGCTGTTGTCCCAGAGCAGGATTCAGTGCAAGACAAACCTGATTAAGAAGAAGATTGTTGATGACACCACTTGCGACACGTGCCAGGCAGCAGAAGAGACTCCAGCACACATCATCTTTGGGTGCACGGCAGCACGTCAGTTCTGGGACGCAGTCCAAATACAAACGCAGCCGGACTGGACCCTTCAAAAACTGCAGGAAATACAGGCCCCAAGTCACATCCCGGCCAAGCACTTTGGAACCTTCTTGATCTTGTGTTGTTGGCACATATGGAAGAGAAGAAATGGAGTTGTCTTCAGGAATCAAACAAGCACGGTCGGTGCATCGCTGCTGGCTTGCAGGTCAGAAGCTGCGCTTTGGGCTGCACGTCTGCCAAAGAAGGACAAGGGGATCGGAGATGCTTGGTGTTCTGCTCTGTTTCCGGCAATGTAAAACTTTTGTAATCTGAATTTGTAACAAAATGTATTTCAAACATTTGGCTTCTGAGCCACCATCAATGATAATCAGGTGGGGGATCCTCTCCCCCCCACCCCCGTCGACTTATCAAAAGATTTGGTGGTTTGATTTGATTTCACAATGGCAGTCCGTGCCGCGCGTGTATGCATGCATGGGTAGGATGGAGGGGTATTGTTACTAACTCGAGATCGAAGGCTACAATCATCTAGGCTAGGTTTAGGTATTAGGTTTCACAATTTGTTTACGCGCTAGCGTTAGTGGGCTACTCCTATATAGCAACTCATGACGATCTTACCGTATCTTGGTTGGTGCGTCGATTCGGTTAATATATATGATAAGAACGGGTTGTTATGTACGTTACGGATGTGATCATCATCATCATTACGAAAGCACGGTTGTACACTAGATTAATTAGTAGGGTTGGTTCGTTAATTGCACATGGTGGTCGATCCGATGTGAGAGGTGGTTCAATTCGTTGGGCGAGACGATTAGACGATTGGTGTCCGTTAAGTTCCAGCTATGCTTGACCGTACGTACCGATCTAGGTTTGACGGTTTCGTTGGCCGGTACACCGCTGTCAGATCTTTTGGCCACGATATACTCCAGTGGTACATTACGAGGAGGTGACACATACGTACAGCACGCGGCAGCAGAGTTGTGGAATACTCCCTCCCTCCCACTGAGTTTGTCACCCTGGATTCCGTGCAATCTTATTCGACGCTTCGCCTTATTCAAATTTTAGCACAAATATAATTTATTTTATTACGATTTATTTTATCAATGAAGATACTTGAATATTGATTAATTTATTTTATGATTTGTATAAATATTTTGAATAAAGACGGATGGTCAAACACGTGAAGCTCAAAAGTCAAAAACGATTTAACCCATGTGGGGACGGAGGAGAGAAGACATGCACTCCGTACTCGTGTCACCCCCAATTAACATCCACCGGATCGGAGCCATGACGATATGTATGCTGTTTGTGGCTGGACAAGACGATATAGTATTGGTACGTGCAAGGCATGTGCTGTCGTCCGTCCGTTCCCAAATCCCTCGCTCGATCGGTGTAGGAGTAACTAACTTTGGAGGAGGCTTAGACTAGGCACACAAGGCATGCATGCCGCATTGAGCTCGAAAGTACGGTTATGAAAAACGCGACCTACCATAGCGTCTCCTGATCTCGGCACCACCGAACTGAACCAAACCGAACTCCACCAGAGCATGCATGCATGCATGGTTGCCGTTCAGAGCGTGGTGCTCGATCAGATTGGGTCGGTGTACTGTAGTAGGTCCCGACTAGGCGGCCAGCCCACACCGCAGTGGCACGTGAGGCCTGGTTGACCGGTCCGCAGCCTGGCCTGGATGCAGCGCGCCATCAACCGACGCGACGCGCACCGTATTGCCGTGCGGTCGTTATGATCCAGCGCAGCTCAGGGGTCAGGCGGCCGGTCCGTTGGTGGTGTCGACTGACCAAAGCAGGCGGGGCTCGGCACGGGCACGGCACAGGTGTCTCCCTCATGGATTCGGCTCAAAGGGAAAGGTGACGGCAGGGCACGTCGTGGAGATGGATGGATCTAGATGGATCGACGCGACGCGACCCGATGGCCGGCAGGCAGGCGTCGCCGTCGCCGTCGCCGCGCGTATCGTATCGAATCGTATCGTTGCAGTACGTCCACGTTCATCATCATCATCAAAAGGACCTTGACAACTTTTTTCAGGCCATGCCAAAAAAGACCCATGCAATGGACGATTCGCTGACGGACTGGGTCCAAGCCTCCAAGTAGTAGGCTTCCTAGGTTGTCTGCGCCCTCTATGCCAGCATGCACGCGTCCCTCCGTATGATCACGGACCGACGGACGAGCCGATGCACCCACCGGCCCGGGTACCGATCGAGATCACCACTGCAGGTGCAGCTTTTTCCCTTTCGCGTTAACTCCGGCCAGAGCCAGAGCCAGACGCCAGATAGAGCAGGGTCAAAGATTTGGTCAAGGGCCTGCCCGTCGTCGTCGTACGAGTCTGGCCGGGCGTGACTGCCGCTGCGTTGGTGCAGTGCGGCCACATTCGTTACTGGCAGGGTCAAAGATGTTGTTGCATGCATGGCACGTCGGTACGCTACGTGATTCCCCAGATCAAGCAGGCGGCAGCTAAAGCTAGCTGCCCTTGTTGTCACCACCTTCTGGGTTTTGGTTTGGTAAACTGCTATTGTTGACTCGCGTCAGTGGAGTGTGGGACCAGAGTGTCAGACGCGACCCAGGGCACCCCAAGGCTACCCACCCACTCGATCGGCAAATAAATGAGCTGACACTACTCAACGGGAGATAAAATGATCAGTAGCAACACTAGCTTAGGCCACTTGACGTCTTGACCACCCCGCTGCATTGGTTTTTAGTAGTGTGACCATAAATCTTTCTTTTCTATTTTCCGTAATCATCTAGGCTTACAAACTGGATGCGAATATCAACATTTATATATTAAAATAGCATTATTATTGCAATATATTCCAGAATACATTAATCAAGTAATAATTATTAATTATTATATAAACATTTTACTACTCCTTTGTACTCCCCTAGATTATAAGATGTTTGACACTTTTCTAGATACATTTTAACTAGGAATTTACACAGTGTAAATATACTCAAGGCCATTGCACACGCCATATGTCTAGAAAAGTCTTAACAACCTTTAGTTTAACACTTTGTATGTACAATGCTGATGACAGACTCACCTTTGGGCGACGATCCAAAGGTCTACCACATTTTCAAGAAATGTTAGTTTTTTTTTTATCAAAGAGATATAGCAACACCCTTAGTTTAAAATGAAAAGAGTATGGGTTTAATTAAACTTGATATTGTTCCACTGATCAAAATGCAAGATTTATTGGTACGTTTGGGACGGAGGGATTGTAATGAGAAACCAAAGGCGATGGCCCGGCTCGATCACCTACCGCAGCCCCACTCCTCACAAGCAAAATTAAAAAGGAAATTAATTTTTTGCCAAAAGAAAGAAAACGAGAAAGAACAAGACCTTGTGGGGCCGGGAGTGGGCACGCGACTTTGGAATTGTGCTCACGTGGGATGGCGGCCCGCTACATGCCCACGTGACGGCCTCGCCACAGCACCGCCGCCGCCGTCGTCTTTCGATCTACATATCCCCGCCGTCGTCGTACGTCGGTCGTGCATGCATGTTTCCCTGCAATTGGTGATCGAATGCATGAATCCAGCTGAGACAACGGCGCACATGCGCGTACGTACAATGAATTGCTACAGTCGTGCATACAGCATATATACAGCGTGTGCTACGTATTGCCAACTGGGGTGCGTCGTGGGCGACGAAAATTCAGCTCCGAGGTACGTCGATCCTAGTACTGTATCTGGTGAGGATCTCCAATGCACGCGGTGAAAAGCCAAATTGGTTTGTGAAAGAAAAAGAGACCCCGATCCATTACCGCCCCCTCGCGCGCGGACGGGGATCGTGACGGGATCACGGGACCATGACGGAGCAGCTAGCTAGGTCACTGTGTGTGCGGGAACAATACCGTGCCAGATCGATCGAGTCCGTCGTCCTACCCGCCGGCGGTGCATTCAAACACGGTCATCATTCGACGATCGGCCCGCGGGATTCGGTGGTCTATCGACGGTCAGCAGCTTATCCGTTTGAACTGTGGACAACTAAAACAACTTCCCGCGTCGCCGGCGCCCATGGCTTTCGTGGCGGCGGATGGGCGTGCCTGCGTGTGGTCCACCGGTCCATCTCCCGGCTTTTCAAATCATTCGTGCCTAGCTTTTGGCGCCATAATAGTCTCTTTCTCTCTCCGTCCATCCTGTTTCTCGATCGGTCGATCCGATCTGATCTCCGGCGGCCGCATTGTTTGGTTCCCGCCCATTCTTGGGCCCTTCCAGCTAGCCGACATTCCTTTATTTGGTCTGGCCCCCGGCCAGCACTTCAACTCATCAAGCTAATCAAAGCAAGAATATACATCTATATAGGAGGATATTGTGTAGAAAGCACTGTCGCAGTAGCAAAAAGAGATGAGGACTTGGAATCAGATCTGTACGTGGCGTCGTATATTCACATATGCAATCATGCAGAGCTCGTTCTAAACAGTATTACGCGGGTCAATGCAAGTTTCACCACTGATTATTTATACGAAGCAAGTAGTGTTTTGGTTTATCAGTGCCACCTTTTCCAAATTTCTCCAACTAATCAAGCAAAATAACCATTGTTAAATTCATTAATTTTATTATATAGGCCGATCAAAGTACGTCCACAACAACAACAGCAGTAGATAACTTACCTCTCAGTGTCGCACAATAGTTTCTTCCCTTAGCACACTCTCAGGAGCGCCGTTCCAGCCGGCGACATTTGTATGTGTGTCCATGTGACGGGCGGCCAACTAGGTTGGCTATAGTGTAAAACTCTCGTTTCCCTTAATAGAATATGGGCAGAATGCGCTTTAAAAAAAAAAAAAAGTACGCCCACAACGGTTGACTAAAGTCCAAGGCACCATTTCTTTTTCTTCCCCGGACGTGCAGTAATAGTCTCGGTATATGTTGTAGCTTATTGGAGGCCACATATATAGCCATGTGTCTTTTTTTCTAGAGGCAATTGTCTGAAAGCAACTTTATTAGACATAGATCGAGGCTCAGATGCCTGATAATAATCCAACTTATTTTTCAGGCAACATCAGTAAGCACCCACCCACTAGATCATCCAACAACCATGACCCTATTTGCATTGATCCATCTTATATATACGATTTTGTGTATTCCACAAGTTCTATTATCCATGAAACAAAATAAATTCATCTGCATTATATTTTTCCTTATAGGACTCAAACACTATATATGGGATTGTGTAGCGCCGCTCGAGCTCCGGTGAGGAGCCGGTGCCGCACCAAACGACCGAGGAGGAAAGTGGTTTTGGAGATATATATAATAGATCAGAAGGAGCTGGAACCGTTTTCACGGTACGGTGATAGATCGAGCTGCGTTTTTGCTGCTTCTGCTCCGATTCTAGCTTATGGGGTGTCCAATCCACAACCAGAGCAGTGACAAATACCCCATATACTCCCGGATCACAATTAGAAGATGTTTTGGAAAAGGTTTTGAGTCAAACACATTGGTAATATAAATCATGAATAACATTGAAGTCGTTGAGTTTGGAAATGTGAAAATTATATCAATAGTTTTGTCTTGAAAATTACTTTCACAAAAATACACATATATAACTTTTCAATAATTTTTATTATAGAAAAGAGAAAAACCAAGCTTGTACTTTGGAGACCGTGTCGCTGTGCGAAACTTCTTCTAATTGTGGTATGCATGGAGTATGTTGTTAGGCTAAATGAAGATACGAGAAAAATCGATTGCTCCACATACTAGCCGGCCAGCCCCACCAGCACCTTGGCATGCATGTTTCACGCAAGATAGGTATTCCTAGCTAGCTCTCATGCATAAAAGATGCATGACTGGTGGGCCCCTCCGGTCCATGCATCCATCCATCCAAGCACGTCCACATGCTTGTACCCATGCACGCACGTCGACACGTAGTCGTGCTACTTGCCTTCACTCCCTTTCTAGACAATTGCTAGCGAGGTAGAGTAGGAAACTAAACACAGATGGCGACACTGGTGTCACAATCATCTTGGCAACCTTGCAGTTTCCGTATCTAGCTATATGGGGTCACCAATTTTGCAAGTATTTGATGGGGACGCTTGGCTCGTTCCGGATGCATCAACATCAATCGGTGACATCAGTGGCGGAGCCAGGATTAAAAATCAGGTGTGGCGAACCTATCACTACTCATTTAAATATCTCCTTCTCATGATAGCATATCATCAAGTCGCGGCATTCGGTTTTATAATTGGTCTGTTCTTGCCTAAAAATCAAATTGAAAAATCTCTTTACGCTTACAACTGAAAACATTGTATGAAACATATATTGAAATGTGCAAGTAGGGTTAAATTAATAGATTGTACGATTTAACGATTCCGTAAATAAGCTAACTCTCACCTTTTATTTTTTATCCAATCCGGGGTATCTGGAATCGGACATCGTCGATGGTTGCTGGCGCCTCATCCCTATCGACCTCCATCATGGACTCGATGAATAGCGATCAGCCGATCAGGAAGAGTGGACCTCCATCATAGACTTGGTGAATAGCGATCAGCCGATCAGGAAGAGTGGATGTATTGGCGTAGGGCGTCGTGCGTCAGCGTGGGGCCTCCGGCGTCCGGCGTGGGTGATCACCGATCCGCGTGGTGACGGCGCACTGGCACTGGTAGGGCGTCGTCGCGTCGAACGTATTAATCTCGTGGCGGCTGGGATCGGGGATCGGGGAGGTTACGCGGACTCCAGGTTTCACTGAAAGTCACTGGCCGGACTGATGGACCTCATCGAGTGATGGGCCGCGAGAGAACATGCCATTGCCTTAACTCACGCCTGGCGCTAGGTAGCAGATCAGTATTTTACTTTTTTTAATACACATACGTATACATATACGTGCTCATGGCGGGCGCTAGTATGGCAAGCGCCAGACCTTGCCATACTGGTGGCTCCGCCACTGGGTGACATATTCAACTCATCAAGATCAGTCAATTCGTTATTAGTTTGATTTAATTAATTATTACATAACGTTTGTAATCTGTTTGGTCTCTGCACTAGCAATTCGGAATCGGAACACGTACATGAATGCATTTCGTGACCGTGCATATATAGGCACACATTTTCTTAAGAGGAAGTAGCCAAAATCGGAACACGGAGCAGGTCACTGTGTGTTTGGGAACAAGACCCTACCCGCCGCCGGCGCATCGGTCATCGTTCGACGATCGATCGGCCGGCGGCGGGATTCGTTTGAAACTGTGGACAACAACTAGCTTTTCAAATCATTCGTGCCTAGCTAGCTTTTGGCGCCATAATAATCTCTCTCTCCGTCCATCTTGTTTCTCGATCCGATCTCACAAGCATGTCCATATGCTTGTACCCATGCACGCACGTCGACACGTAGTCGTCCTACTCTTGCCATCACTTCCTTTCTAGACACAATTGCTAGCGAGGTAGGAGTAGAGTAGGAAACTGAACATGGATGGCGACACTGGTGGTGTCACTATCATCTAGGCCAGGCTTGCAATTTCCCTATCTATATATATGGGTATCGCCGGTTTTGAATGTACGTACATGCTTTTGATAGCGACGCTTGGCTCGTTCCGGAGGCGTCAACATCAATCGGTGACATATTCAACGCATCAAGAGAATCATCGTTCAATTTATTATTAGTTTGAGATCTAGGTTCTTTATTTAATTACATAACTGTTGTAATCTGTTTGGCCTTTGCACTAGCAATTCGGAACACGTACATGAATTAATGTGTTAGATTTTTTTTTCACGACCGTGGATAGGCATGTATTTCCATAAGAGGAAGTAGACACACATTACAAGTTATCTTGTTAGCGAGTATCGAGCTTACCAAAAAGGAGAGGACAACCAAAAACACAAGGGAAAAGAAAAGGGGACCGAAACAAGCTGAAGATTACAACTTTAAGACAACATCAATTGCAGGATATCTACCAATAGCCAATCAAATGCCACCAATAATGAATGTGTTTCATAATTTCATATGGGGGCTAAAATCCAGTGAATAATTTGAAACGTTTACAAATCCGAAGAGAGAGCCAGCCTTTGGGAGTTTGGCGGAGTGCTTTGCACGTCTTTCATTTTCCTTTTTATGCAAAATTCACAAGTAGCTCAGATGTTAGAGCATCTCTACGATATTAGCCAAATTGTTCTTTAAAACATAAACTTAGCTAATATTCAATCAAGAGCGTCTCCAACGGACTATATAAATGATTCTCCAAATTTACTACCTCTTTATCCTACCTCATTTGCTCTATACTTTTCGATAGACTACTTCATGTGTCTCAATTTAGATAGTTTGTTGCAGTAGCCTAGTTTTTTTTTTTTAGTGAAATTCATTTTAGAGAATAGCTAAATCACAAAATTTGGATAATCATTTTAGCTAAGCTCTTGGAGATGCACTGACTGAAAGGAATGAATACACTATTATCTGCCGGTTTTCTTTTATAAGAAGTTAACACACACACACACACACACACACACAAAAACGATCACCTTGGCGTCTTCCTCCCTTTTCCGCTCCTACACTGTCCTACGTACATCACCTCGCTCCCATCTTTTCGATGCATCATCGTATGTCTTGCTCGCTAAAAGCCATGGTTCATGCGGTGTGTGTGCGCACGAGGAGCCACAGGACAAAGCACCTAGGAGTAGCAAGCAGCTAGCTTTTGTAAAGCCGCCATGGGGCATGGGGCATGATGGCCTCTCTACTACCTCGATCAGATCTCATCGATCTTGATCTCACGCCCTGTGTCTCCCGTCAAACTGTCATGACACGGTCACATGCACACATTTGATGTGTACACGTTTGAGCCGTTGGAGGATCTCATCCTGGCCGTCCAACGGAGCAGTACTGGCACGACATGGAAATCAATCCTATACTAGGCGTCCATTGCAATACTAGCATGTACGTAGAGGCAAGTAGTCCTTGCACCTATATATTTTTCAGCCATGAACAAACACAGTGCAAATGGTTGCTTGCGTATGTACAAGTCCACAAAATTGCGGTATACTAATCCATTACATTTGTTTTACAAGTGTAAGACTATCCGCACTCTTCGTACTTTTAACTCCATACTCTAAAATGAATATTCTATCCTAATCATTAAGATTCTCTCGCTTTATTTACAGGTTTACAAGACTCGGCCCATACTTTACAAAGATACTTTATCCCAACCATTTTCAATAGGGGCCCACTTGTAATGTTATCTAAATATATCCATGTGAGATCTAGTTTTGAAGTATTTATCACTCACGAATTTAACGATTGTAATCGGAATTTAATTTGGATTTTTAATTTGTGAGTTATAATAGTTTTAGATAGTCTAAATCGTGTGGCCCGCAGCTGGCCCATGCCCTCCCTCCCGCGCTGCCTCTGTCTGCGCATGCTGCCGCCTGCCGCACGTCTGACATTGGCCTGTTGCGTACGCACGGGAAGGCCGCTCTACTTCCCGGAAAAAGTCCGGTGCTGGAGGATAACGGGGCTCTCCCAGTATGGCACTGCGGGGTTTTTTACTGAAGGTGCGTACTGAGGAAGCAGATACAGCACCCGGTGCAGACAGCCTGAGTCACTGTACTCTCACGTTTTCCTAGGCGCGTTAGTGATAGTGGCGTGAATGTGAATGCCAGTCGGTCACGGCTGTACTCCGTACTCTATCAGCATAGTATTTCCCAGCTCCCCATGTTCATGTTCACTCACATTTTGCCCTGCCACATTCGTTACTCTTTTGCATCACTTTCTCTCTCCTTAGATCGACCAGCTACAGACAACAGTGAAAGTCCATCAGCATTAGTTTACTCCACTCGTTAGGTTGGACGAAGGTTAGTCCGTGCTTAATCATACTGTGGATCGATGCAGCACAGTTCATTGCACTTGCCTTGCTTTATGACAGCAACACCGTGGATGCATTCACCTCGAGTGCACTCGCCAGGCTGCACATGTTCGGATTCAGTGCTTGTGTTTGGGTTTCTCCGTCAAATTCCCCCTCTACAAAATACTCATTATTGCGACATATAGTATATGTGTTTCCTTTTTTATTTAGGATTATTTAAAAGAGAGAGAAACAGAGGGAGAAAAGATTAGAAAACAAATTTCGAAGATTGCCTAGGCCGTCAAGCATGGGCGGCACACAAGGCACTGAAACTTAAGAAAACCATATATATCTTCACGGCTTAAACCAGTAACATTGGACACATTCCTCTGTGATTTCAAGAGATAGCGACTGACTGTAGCTGCAACTCACTGATACGATGCATCATGCATGTCAATGTCTAACATGCATGCCTCATCCATGTGCTTGATCTGAAAAAACAAACTTTTTCATTGCAGATCACACAACGAGGTGTGGACTAGTACTATAGAAAAATAGCCTAACATAATCCCATTCCCCTCAGTAACCTAGCTGTAACCCTATCAGTTAACCACCGTCCCAATGCAGGATGCAAGAGCCGCTTTAATTTGGCGATTATTCTTTGTCTGATAGCTTGTGATTCCTGTAATTGGGAGCTGTGCTTCAATCATCATGGTGGCGAGCAGAAGGAACATGGGGCTTGTGAGTGATTCCTCCACATCCATCCTTGGCCAACAGTCACAGTCAGAGGGTAGGCTACTCACATCTATGAAAACCACTACTGACATCTTTTCCTCATTTCTTTTTACCATCATGCTAAGCAGCTTTTCATGAGTCCACTGGACCTCATACTACCAACCTACTATCTAAGACCATGCCTAGAGAATTTTGGAAACAAATGCCCTCTTTATAAATGGCCTCTATCTTTATAAATGGTCTCTATCAAGTACGGAGTACTTAGTTTTTATTTTACTCTCAAGAGGCAAGTAGACCAGTAGTAGTAGAGTGTAGTAGTAGTATATATTTTTCACAGGCTCCTTCCTGTTTCAGCTGTGCGCCGCTGTGTTTTTCCCATCATGTTCCATTCTGCTTCCATTGCATCAGGGAAGTAGCTAAGCTAGGGCTGCTGTACTATGATCTGAAGGCATCTCTTTACTGTTGGTTCGAGTGCGATGAGCATGTGCCATGTTCTTCGGTGACTGGAGCATGATTGCTCATCACAACCCATGCCAATGGAGATCTAGTACTAGTACCCTAGTAGCCCTACTGATAATCTAGCTAGAGAAGCACTAAACAGAATATTGATTCTTAGTTTTTACTGACAATGCTAAGTAATAACTAACTATATTGGCATAACATTCCTTAATTAGGTTTCCATCTCAATAATTCAATAATAATAACCCTAGCTAGGATGCTTACGAATGCTATTGCTAGCTCCTTGATGTTTTTATGAAACATTTTTTTACAAGAATGAAGTAACACACCATGTTTATGGTATACTCCACCAAATTGAACAGCTGCAGTAGGAATAATATAGTATTACAAAAGGTAAATGCGCAAGTGAATGTGATGTTTCTGCATGCTGGTAGCTGCAACAATGATAAATGAAACATCATCAAATGCCCAATCAGAAGCTAGGTTTTGGACGCTAGGATTAACCACTACTGCAGGAATTATTGCACATGAAAAGTTTCTCTGATGACTACAGTAGGCTAACGTGCTAGTGTTAGAAAAAGTGAGTGCGTTGAGTAAAACTGTACTGAAGATTTCCTGAACATTTTCTTGGTGAAAAGTCGTGAGCTATTTATAGGGTAATAAGTTTTAACGCCAGTGCATGGAAACATTTATCACCTTGAAGTAATTTTTATATATATATACTGTATGTTAGAAGTTACCCCTGTAATATAAACAGACAAAAGTTACTGCCAAATAGCAAGGACACTCACAAGAACCATAATACGGAGTAAGCATTTGTGTCATGTTACAAAAGCTAATCTGCCCCACATATGTTATATATATAGTATATTATTTAACACAAAAGCAGGATTAAGGACCACATGAGCAGCTCTGCCAGCCTCTGTGTGATGTCCAATGGGAAGCAGCCATAAGGAACACACTGCCAGTACCGCCATTCAGATTTCAGAGAGGCTCATGATGACATCACACATCTCTCTTGGAGAGCCCCACATTGCCATTACCAACACTTGCAGTGGTCATCCTGCCATGCCATGGCAGCATGGCCGGCGCCCAGCTCAAGTGATTGGAATGGAGTATCTTTTCCAATGGAATCCCTGCACAAACAAAGGAATCCAGTGAGGGCATGTGGCTGCATCAGACATTGCTCATCAGCGGTTAGTTAATAAAGGAGTGTCAGCAGGGAATCTTTCTGCACTGTGGCATCTGCTGTTTGCTGGTGGTAGAACAGCGAGAGATGGAGCTTAGCAGAGGGCCAGAGGTGAATGAAATCCATGGTCCTTGGAGAGGGTCTGATGAGGGTGGTCAAGGACACTTGTTGAGATGATGTGGAGATCAAGGTCCATATACTAGTAGGAGTACCAGCCTGCACCTGCAGAAACTCTGCTCCTGATTTCAGAGAGCCCATTCAGTTACCACCTTGCAATTGGTAGGAGACATGGCATCAGTCGATATGTAGTACACATGTGTCTTCTGCTAGTACTGTTCCCTAATGTTTAAGGCTCTTGGTTTCACTGTCACACCAATGCTGATGCAACAGCTGTGGTGGTTAATCTGAAGACCTTGGATCATTCAGTCAGTTTAGAACTATCCACATGAAACACTGCCTATCGATATCTTATCCGGCCGGGAAGCATGGAGTGAACAAAATCGCCTGGGTAATGTTCATCTACATGCCTATTTTGCTCATCTGTCTTTGAAAAGGGAAACCCCAGTCAAAATCTCTAGCAGGTGCATTTGGTCCAGGATTAGCTGTTTACAAGCATTGCCAATGCTGTTCTCCAAGACAAGCATGAGCATTACACAAACATGCAGTGCAATAACAGAGGAGGGGGCTCCCACATCACATGGGCCTGCTGCATCTTGCATATGTCCTCGAGAGACAATGCTCACTTGCTCAGCGCCTGCCCATGATGATGATGATATGCATAGCAAATCACAAGCCCCCCTGCTGTTAGTACAGTGGCAAGATTATATTTATTTCTTGACGGCCACTTGTTGGTCCACACACACTCTAATCTACTCCTAGATCAGATGCAATGGAGGACATGAGCTACTACTGGCTAGTGGTGGCGTGGTCCATGGCTGGCTGCAGGAGGATTGGTCTACACATAGATAATGTTCTTCCTCATGGGAAGCAGCAAGGAATGGTAGTAAAAAAGGGTGATTGATGGATGGATTTGAATAGTGCTAGTTTGGGTGATTTGAGGCATTGGTAATTGGAACCAACGTTGGTGACCACGGTGCTGATGTAATCTGACCTAATGCTGCCTGTGGGTTCATAACCAGGACAGAGTGAATAAGCTATTGGGTAGTATATTACTGTTCAAACCTGCAACTGGATATGGGTAATCGAGGTTGGATTCCCTTGATCGACGAGGATACAAAATTTAAACCTGCCATTTCTGTCTAATGTATCATACATGTACTCGAAACACGTATGACTTCAAGAATCCAGTCAAGCACCGTCTGCAGTCCATCTCCTGTCCTTTTTTTTTATTTCTCTTTCACAATTAATTTATTTAGTATTTAAGTAATAATATTATTGAAATGGATGATAACAGAAGATGCATGATAGTAGTGTTAGGAGAGTGTGTATTTGTAGATGCAGGTGTTTATTTATTTAAAGAAACAGGTACAAAGGACCTCAACTCCGGGCAGTAGAGTAAATTAGAATATGCTAATTACTACAGTAGATGTAAATTGCCAAGACGTTGGGACATGTAACCAAAGTAAGTCATGTGAGTCACTTTTGGCCTTGGGCCTCATATCCAAGACAGGCACAGCCATGAGAAGACCGAGACAACATGGGCACTGCCACTGAACCAACCAGCCGATAGTAGATAGATACTATCCTTGTGTAGTAGTTGTGTGCAGTGCCGCAGCAGATCGACAGTTTTATTTGGTCTGGTTCACCATAGATTGTCTGTAAAAACTCTGAATTCCATGGTCGATAGATCACCAAGTGACTGTCTGTAAATAAGCATTACAGGGTTAGCTAATTAACCGCTCTACTGAGCAGTAAACAAGTGCTACTCCAGTACCAGCGGAGCTTTGTTTTCTTTCTTATTAGAACTTAGCACCTTAATACAAGACATCATCGATGGGCGTAAAACCTGTACTGGTTCTCTTGGGGACAACGAACGCATCAATCGTGTAGGAGTACCAAACACAACACATGATGATCTGTAGTACGAGTTCTGATGTGGTAGCAATCCTGGGGTTGTGTGAGTGAGGTCATTGGCCATCATAGAGAGTACGAGCTACTGCTACGGAGGAGGACTACTCTACTAGCAGCCATGCTGAATGTACGTACTGAGTACTATACGTTGGAGTAACCACAGCTCATCTGTCAGTGGACTATCTGTCGGCAATCTCCCCTTGCCAATGCCGCCAATCCACCTCATCAGTCACCTCACTGTGTTGCAAGAATCTGTTTTGGCGCTAGACAACTGTTGTCCTCTTGATGTCTGAATCCTTTGTTTGCCTGGTACATTCTGGTCTGTAGCCTGTGCCCATGCTGGCGTAAAAACTGGTGAATACTGAATGCTTATTACAGTACTATTATCTCTCTGACTGGTCTACTACCTTTAAGTTTGTGCCACAAACAAGTTGGCTAAGGGCGTCCACAGCGGCAGTAGTAAATCGCTAGCTCAGTGCAAGCTCGAAACAATAAAAAAAAAAAAAAAAGGAAAGGAGCTAGGCAAGATGTGCGAGCTAGGCGCTTCCGTCCTCGCTAGCGTCGAATCCTCTCTTCTTCAGATTGGTTAATCAGCCCTCCTAGATAGCATGTTGTCAGCCATTGGAGGCGCCCTAATCAAAAGACAAAATTCTAATCCCTATACCAATGCTGGTAATTTCATCCGCATCTATTGAGTTGCACGCACCGACCAATTCGCCCACTGAAAAACTGACCGAGATGATGCCGCAGATCTAGGATCAGCAAGGAAGAACACAATCAGTAGTCTGGGTAATATCATGTCCATGAGCACGCAAGCGAACGAAAACGAGTGACAAGGTGAGCAAAAGTGGTGGTACCTGCCTCCTTTTAGGCCAGCGTGACAGTGACTTGAGAGAAGACAGGGGTATTATTGGTGCGTCCATTGGTTTAGTTGTAGGTATATAACTCTGAAACCATGCATCAATTACAATCAGCGAGGTGTCTGCAGCGATCAACAAGCATAGTTGATGCATGGGGCTAAGGCTAAGCTGCACATGGACGTGTTGGTGATCTCTCTAACCGTACCTCTTGCTTTGTTCATGAGCCTTGCTGAGAAGCCAAGGCGTCCTAACAGAGCACATGTGACTGCTTGTGAGTCGTCCTTGCAGGGAGATCAAAGCAGCTGCTTCTTCCTTCAGATATGCAGTGTTTGCCCTTCGAGTAAATTGGCCATTACATCAGGGTTACTTAGTAACTTTACGAGATAGAATGTGTGATTCACTGGACTATGCAAAAGCAGGTAACGTGGCTCCGAAAGCAGGTAACGTGGCTGCCTTCTCCAGCAATTGCCAGGACTATGCAAGAAACGAATTCAGCAACATCATTTTGTTCATTCTAGACACATAGGCTGACACTTGCAATTAGGGTGTCAGTTAACACATTATTATGTAATCACAAACTAAAAACAGAGTACAAAATAATTGCTAAGATTGTCTTTAGTTTGATGGATAACCCTCATTCACAAAACCATTCTATTAGCGATTGAGTCATTCTCTATATCTTTATATAAAATGACAGTACAGAAATACACATCCATTGTTCAAATAAAAACAAGAAGAACGATCAATCAATGGAGCAAAACATTGATGATAACCAATTGCAATTACATGATAACCACCCTATAATCCGAGAGCAGGATGATCCCAATAGTCACTATACATCGTCTAGCCGGTAGTTGCCGGCTACATGGTGACACACAAGACCACCCACAACCTAAGTGTGGAAACAACGAAGCAATGAGAATTTACCATACACACAAAATAGGCAACACTGATGCAGCCAAACAATGATTTTTTCCAATTTATGAACTAATTTGATTTGGTTTATTCTAATATCTCAATCGAGCAATATTTGCACCAAAAGGTTCAGTAAATTGTTATAAGCTCTCACTAGTCACTGCAACAACAATGTTGTTATATATATACACACACAAAACCATGCAATATATGTACACAAAAGTCATGGTTTGGTGTACCATCAAAGCTGAGTGTGTTATAAGGCCGTGACACTTATTTTGCATGAGGTTTCATGAAACTTGACATGAAGCCCGCATGAACCAGGATGCAACACATGACAATGACATACGACTATATATACTGGATAAAATAAAACAGGTGGAGCAAGCAAGGCTTCATAATCATTCTATCTTCTTCCCCTGCTTTATTTTTAATAAATGGCAGGTCTTGCTAGTTTACATGCTAAAACTAATCATTTTTAGCGCTCTTGATGTATTTTACCAACAATAATTAATGCATGTCATCACCCCATAACAGAAAATGGCACAGCTGGTTCAAATAAGATGGCATCACATGATGTGTTCTTGTCTATGTCTCGCGAAGAATTTCTAGTCTTTTTTTTTTTCTGTTGGTTTCATGTACACAATTGTGTATCATTCACCAGCCAATTCACTAACCTCAGTAGTAACTAACGGTTGCACTCACACATTGGATCCACCCTCTAACAGCCATCCATATATCAGAAAATGGGTCCCACACCCCTATCCATGAAGAAATGAAAGAGAAAATGCTCCGAGAAGAGTGTAAGAACAAGATTGATACTACTGCCTACTTATGTCTCTTTTGGGCCAGCATATGACAGTGACTTGAGAGAAGGGCAAAGGCATTATATGCATCTGATCCAACCATGGGACACTGCACTGAACAATGATCCGATGGGAGGTGTGAGGCCGTGCCTGTCTGCCCCAGCAACCATCAGCATTCAGAAACAGCACGGGGCAGCCTCACATGGATTGTGTTGTGTGCGATCGATCCATCGATTCGATCCATCTCTATCTCGCCATCTTCCACACATCCTACAATGCAAACCCCACACAACAGCAGCAATCATGTGAGGGCTTTGCCGGGAGAATGAAGGAAGCTACTAGCTAGCCTCTTTATTTGCAGAAGATGGCACAAAGTCACAATGGTTTTGGAGTAGATTTCTGTGTGTTACAGTGTCGATCGGTTTCGATCTTTCGTGTGAAAAACACAAGGGAAGCTAGGCTGATGGATTTGGTGACCCCAGCATCATGGCAGCTCACAAAAACCAGGAAAGTAGAACGTCTTGTAAGCTGAAAGTATGTCAAGATGAATTTAACACAATGGTGTTTGCTAGTGCTAGGATTTGTCTGGCACAAAACATCCTCTTTCTCGATGTGGCCATGGAGCGGCACGTGCCGGATCGTGACACTGAAAGTTCCCGTGGCACGATGCAAGGTACGTTGTGCCTGGAGTAGCAGTGTTGTTGGCACGTGACAGGGATATATGCTTGGCTAAAAGCAGGGAGCTTTAGCTTGCTGGCTTTGGGTTTGGCAATACTTGGTCCCAAGGTTACCCGAAAGTTGAGTACATTTCTTTTCCCCAGAAAATTCCCTCTGCTCTTGCGGTACTACGGCGAAATGCTTCATCGTCACGGAATTACAAAGAGAAAGCGTGGTCTATGGATGGTGGTGGAGATTGGCATCTGCTCCGAGTCGTTGATCTGAAGCCACGGGTGATCCAGCTTCTGTTCAAAATTCAGCCCATGCCCCAGCCGGCCAGCCCCAGATATGTTGTGGCGACATGGCAGTGGACCAGACCACCCATGGGCTTCAATGTTGTCAGATATGTTGTGTGCAAAGCTTTTTTAAAGATGGACTAACATGGTTTCAATATATATACAGTCACATGTTGTGAAGCAATAAGAGTTTAAAGATTTTTTTAATTTCCCTATGTTTGCATGCACACCTAATTGCATGATTAAATCATATTAATCCTATTTGATTGAATGAAATTTTAGGGTGTTACACACACATTCATTTCGATAAATGACATGATACTAACACAAACTAAAATTTGAGCATTATGATTTGGGTACCTATTGATATTTCTAACATGATCCCAATTAGGAAGGCGAAAGAATTATATGAGGTATCTATCTAATCATGTTAGCTTGGATATGGAATTAATCTCATGATCCAACAAAGCGAAGTTAGGCGGTGTTAGTAGTAGGGTGTAAACTTAGCATCATTATCCATAGTGGAATTAATCTCACCGGGATATGTACTCAAGGTATACCACTCATTTCTAGGCATTACCTACGTACTAGTCTATCACCCTAGCAATAACGCTCTAAGAAATGCGGGTATGATATTCTTGATAGGCCTTGATAAAAGAATGAACATGATATCTCGCAGCGCACGCATAGATAGAAATACCATCGCAAAGACTTCACGGGAGTAATCCGGGTATCGTATTTATATTTTACCACTAGGAAGGGGAGTCTAAGGAAAGTAGAGAGAAAAGGGGTAATGATTTAGATTGTGATTTACTTATGAGATCCACTTGCAGTTGTATAATGCAGAGTAACCATATGCATCTAACATTACTCAACATGATAAGTCACAAGATAAAGATAATTGAATAATTGATAACTACCCAAGTCTAAGATCATCATATGCCACTAGTATCATACGAGTTATTAACATGTTATAGAAAGAATAGAAAGAATATTCCTAAGATACTCCTAATCATATGTCAATGAATACTACAATTAATGCAATACATCTAGCTATCATGGCAAGGTTATATTACATCTACACATGGTAAGCAACTACCAATGACAATCAAGGACGAAACTTGACCATCACCGTAATTTAAGCTCAACTAGTCCTACATTCGGAGGGTGGATTCCAAAGGACTCAACAGATCTGTCACTCCCGCGATCTACCACACGGCCCGGAATGTAGGGTGCAATTGCAGATAAACGTTGTATAAACACCACGTTTATACATTGCTTATCACCCACATAGTGATCATCTACGTGGATGCTATACAATTCCATGCATAAGATATAAAACAAACTCACTAAACTAAACATATAATCATAGCATGCATGAACACATATCAATAAGAATATAATCATGATATAGATCAAAGTCATAACAATTGTATTCTCGAATATAATAATACTTACGGATCGAATACAAGAGAGAAGTCTCAAGAACGATGATCCTTGCTACTTCTTGACTATCGGGGAACTCAAGATGAACTTGATCTTCCTCTAGAACTAGCTAGATAGCTAACTACTTCTAGTATGAGAACTAGGGCTTAGGTCTAGACTTGGTTGGACTTGAGTTGAGATGAACTCGGTGATATGAATTGATAATGACTTGGTATGAATTAGGGTTTAGCCCCAGGGGTCGTGGTCTTCTTATATAGGACTTGGCGATGAACATGGACCCTTGGATCAAACCGACCTTCAATAACGGTGTAGATACAACCTCAAGGTCGGTGGTAAACCGACATAAAAAGGTGAGGTCGACAGGCCGACCCACGGCGGGCGGCCGCCTAGTTGGCACCGGCGGCGCCAGGTGGCAAGCCACCTTGGCTTCCCCGTCTCTCCCGGTGTCTTCTCGGTATCTTCTAGAGTGTTTTAGTCCACATTTTGGGTTGAGTTACTTCACGGTCAAGTCTTGTCATCATATGTGTTGTATATTCCGAACTTTCTCCATTCTTTCTCTGCATTTATCTGTTAAGTCCCTCGGAAAGTCACGAATACCAAAATTGTGGAATTATGTTAGTTAGACCCCTAGACTTATGTTGGTCTTTAACTTGAGCCCTTATTTCATGTTAATTGATTAATAATATTATGCTATAACAGGTGTCAACAAAGTACCAAATGGTATATACTCCTTTTACTTTATGACTAGGAGTGAGAATGAAAAAGAGTATACACGTGAAGTGAACCATATGCCTGATATGATACATATAACTCCTTTTTGGTTAACTTTACTGAGGAGTGAGGATATAGTCTTTGAGAAAGAGAAAAAAAAGAAAGAATAAATAAATAAATATATAGATTGTTGTGATTGGCATGATTGCTAAATTCAACTACTATATTGTATAACTATGTTTAGCAAGTAAACATTGCAATCTATGGATATTTCTTGTGGCCTCTTCAGGAAGCCTATGTTCTTTTAGTGCATCGACAACATTTAGTATTTGCACAGTTTCGAGCCTCTGAGTACTGTTGTGGCGACAGGACACCATCTCTATCCCACATCACACCAATATGAGATTTAGTGCTTTAATATTTTTTTCATCCCCTATTCATGAACCCCTGGGCTTCCTGGTGCCACATCTTTCGCTGCCTGAAAGAAGCGACCTCCTATGACTAACCTGCGTCCATGAGATCGAGTCTGAAAGAGATGGCGATGTCATAGGCAGTGTATCCTATTTTGCCTTGGGCTACGAGAAATAACACAAGGACCAACACAAGCTCTGTATGCTACCAGTGTATATACACACAAGAGGGAATGAGAAACACCTACCCAAATAGTGTTAACATAATTCCCACTCTAAAGGGGTTTATCCAATTTATGAAGTAATTTGATTTAGTTTCTTCTAATATCTCAATTGATCAATATCGCGCCCAAAGGATCACCGAACTGAAGCTCTCACTAGCTACTACAACAGTGTATATCCACAGACAGACTACAATATATACACACCGTTTGGTGTACCATCAAAGAAAGTAGGAGTGCCTTTTCTTGCATGCTTGTGGCACTTCATTTGCATGAGGTTCCCATGAAGCTCAGCGTGAACCAGGATGGAACACATGACAATGACATACTGGACGCAACAAGCCATGGATTGGTGATGAAAAACACAATAGTGTTTGTTGCTAGTGCTAGGATTTGTCTTGCACGAAACAGGTCATGATGATCCTCTTTCTCGATGTGGCCATGGAGCGGCACGTGCCGGATCGTGATGCTGAAAGTTGCCATGGCACGATGCAGTGCGTGCCAAGGTACGGTGCCTGGAGTGGCTGGCAACTACTGTTGGCACGTGGCAGGGAGCGTACCCTGCTGCCTTTGGGTTTGGGTTGGGCAATACTTGGTCCCAAGGTTACCCAAAAGTTCAGTACATTTCTTATTTTCCCCAAAAATTCCCTCTGCTCTTGCGGCGAAATGCTTCATCATCACGAAGTTACAAAGAGAAAGTGTGGTCTATGAGAGTAAAGTATAATAAAGGAAAGACTCCAGCAGTTATGGGCTCTATTTTTTTTTTTTTTTTTGAAAAACAAAGTTGTGCTCTATCTACTACTATGACACATTTCATTTGTAGAGGCGAGGCCCAAGAAGCACAGAAACGGCCCAGTAAGTTGTTTGATGAGGGAAAAAAAAGCGACCAGCCAACAAGTCCTTTCCTGCAAGAAACTAGCACAATGAGCCCACTCCAAGCAGAACATATTATTCAAGTAAGGGTTCAAAAGGGTATTCTTTAGGTGCACCTGCAAAACTCTTTTAGTTCAAGTATTTGTACTAGCTATCCAAATTTTTAGAAAAGCAGTAAAAATGCTTGAACTAACAAGGTTTGAGGTGCACCTAATTGTCACCAATTTGCACCCCTATATTCGAGGGACACAACACCTAAGAGATCGGGCTCAGATAGTGCAAAGTTTAGTAATGGCTTGGATATTGAAGTCGTCAAAAAAAAAAAAAAAAAAAAAAAAGTTGACAATCGAAGCTGAAAAAGATAATATTTTGGCTACATGGTAGTGGCCCAGACCCCCATGGGCTTCAATGTTCTCAAATATGTGATGCAAAGCCTGAGAAGCTAATATCGTTTCAAAGTAAAGTCATGTGTTATGAAGCAATAATAAGAATTTAAAGAATTTTTAATTTCTTTATGTTTGCATGCACATCTAATGATTAAATCATATTTGAAGGAATGAAATTTAGGGTGTTAGAGTATCTTCAAGAGATTAGCCAAAAAGACTAGTCAAATTTGATGATTTAGCTACTCTTTAAAATAGATTTGACAAGAAAATACTAGGGTGCTCCAATAAACTTTGTAAATGATAGCTAGTGAGGCAGACTATCCGTAAGTAGAGAGCGAATAAGGAGGGATAGACAACCAGTCATTTTGGATAGTCACATAGATAGTCACATAATAGCTAAATTTAGCTTTAGAAAGTCATTTGCCTTGTCTCTTGGAGATGCTCTTACTCACACATTCGATAAATGACATGATAACACAAACTAAAATTTGAGCACTATGACTTGGGTAATCATATACTCCTTGTTCTTAGATTTACTCAAGAGCGAGGAGTGAGAATGAAAAAGAGTACACACAGTCTTGGAGGAAAAAAAGTACATATAGAACTATATGCCTTACATGATAGATACATATATACTCCTTTTCGCTTTGCTTTACGGAGTGTGGGCATAGTCTTCATGATGAAAAACAAGAAAAAGTACAGATAGAACATTGTGTTTGACATGATTGCTAAAATCGACTACTATAAGTAACTATATATATGGTGCACAAAATGTATAGTAGGCACCATCCACAAGCAATACGAGACTCTTGGCCCCAACACAACAATAGGTTCCATTGGATGATTTGATCGGAAGTGCTGATGGCTTTTTAGGTGTCTTCCCAGAGCACAAATATGAGATTGTCAAGAAGCTGCAGGAGATGAAGCACATTTGCGGAATGACCGAAGATGGCGTGAACGATGCGCCTGCTGGAGGGGTTCGATGATATTCAACTTATGAAATAATTTGACTTGGTTTCTTCTAATATCTCAATCGCTCAATATCTATGCTTGAACGATCACCTGAAGCTCTCACTAGCTACAGCAGTGTGTTATACATCCACGGCCAGACTCTGCAATATATAGACATAGTCCTTGTTTGGTCTACCATCAAAGTAAGTAGGAGTGCCTTGCTTCTTGCATGCCTGTGGCACTTCATTTGCATCAGGTTTAATTTTCTGAAACCTCACATGAAGCTCAACGTGAACCAGGATGTGGAACACATGACAAGCAATGACATACTGGACACAACAGTTGGAGCAAGCAAGGCTTTCGAATCATTTTAGCATCTTCCCTTGTTTTTTCAATAAACGGCAGGTCCAGCTAGTTTACATACTGAAAATTAATCATTTTAGCATTGATGTATTTTACCAACAACAGGCAAATGCAGATGATATGCTCTTTTTTCTGTTTCACGAGAAATTACCGGTCTCTTCATGTTGGTTTCATGTACCCCTTTTGTGTTTCATGCACCAACCAATATTTCACTGGAAGGTCTACCTAGCAACGGTTCCACTCACACATTGGATTAACCCTGTAACAGTCATCTGACAATGCGTCCCACCCCCACTGACTGATGATGATCCAACCATGAGACACGTACTTACTGAACAATGATCCGATGGGAGGTGTGAGGTGCAGGTGCCGGCCCCAGCAATTAAGCAACGGGCCGGGCAGCTTCTCACATGGATTGTGTTGTGTGCGATCTATCGGATCAACTCGATCCATCTCTATCTCGCCCTCTTCCACACATCCTACAATGCAAACCCCACACAGCAGCAGCAATTATGCTCCTGCCATCTTACACTCTGTGTTTTGCTAACCTTGCTGATGAACGCCCAAACAAAGCACATGTGAGGACTTTGCTGGGAGAAGGAAGCCACCACTAGATCTTTGTTTCCAGACGCTACAAACCCACAATGGAGTAGATTTTTTTGCGTGCTACAGTACTGTTTGTGATCTTGTGTGTGGAAAACAAAGGGAAGACTCTGGATTGGTGACCGTAGGTCCGTAGCTAGGTTCGAAGCAGTGGTGAAGCTAAAACAAATTTAAGAGGGGGTGCGGCTGCCTTGTATATGTACAGAATTGAGTCACTACCATGGTGAAAATTTAACCTTATTCACTGATATTCAAAAAATTTTGTGGGTGCATCTGCATCTGTGACGCTACACATAGCTTCCCCACTGGTTCGTAGTGTTTGCCAGTTCTAGGACTTGTCTGTCACAAAACAGGCCATGATCCGTTTCCTGGTTGACCAAGGAATGGCACGTGCCGAGTAGTGACCATGAAAGTTGCTATGGCCACTGCTAGATTGCTTGGCATGTTCAGATGGAATCCTCCGGTGGTGGCTCCGAAAGCAGGCCTACCTTAATTTGGGCAAATATTCCAATGCTTGGTCCCAAGGTTACCAAAAGTTCAGTACATCGTTTTTCTCTAGAAATTCCCTCTGGCCTTGCCGTACCACGGAGATGCTTCATGGCTAGAGAATTAATAATTAAAAATAAATGATGATGTCTTTTTTTAACAAAAAAAATAGACATTGATACCTGGATCCAGGTTCTGTGCAAAATTCAGCCCATGGTCCAGCCCCAGGCTCACATAGGTTCCATGTAAAAAAAATGCTCCAGGAGTTGGGCTCCATCTACTATTATGACAGATTCATCTACCACCCATGAGCTTCAATGTTCTCAAATAGGTGATGCAAAGCCTAGGAAGGTAATATCGTTTCTTCCCCCAAAAAACTGATATCGTTTCAATGCAAAGTCATGTGTTGTGAAGTAATAAGAATTTAAAGAATTTCAAAAAATCTTATGTTTGTATGCACACCTAATGATTAAACCATATTAATCCTATTTGGAGGATTGAAATTTTAGGGTGTTACTCACACATTCGATAAATGACATGATAACACAAACTAAAATTTGAGCATTATGGGTTGGGTAATCATATACTCCTTTTTCTTACTCAAGAGTGAGGAGTGAGAATGAAAAAGTGTACACATAGTCTTGGAGGAAAACAACATACATACAGAACTATATGCTTGACATGATAGATACACATATACTCCTTTTTGCTTTGCTTTACGGAGTGTGGACATAGTCTACATGAGAGAAAAAATAAGAATAAAGTACGTATAGACCATTGTGCTTGACACGGTTGCTAAATTCGACTACTACATTGTAACTATATATATATGGTGCACAAAATGTAGTATTATATTCTGACAGAGGTCACATGTCACAAAAGTCTATCTAGATTTCTTGTGGTTGCTTCAGGAAGACTATGTTCTTGAGTGCATCACAAACCTATGTTCTTGAGTGCATCGCGAGATTTGTCCCCAACACAAGAATAGGTTGACCTGATGGTCCTTGAGAAATGTTTCGATCCGCTGGTCTTCGTTGAAAAGAATAGGCAAACACAAGAAACATGCCACTACTTCGATTCCATTGTATGACTTGATCGAGAAGCTCATTTGCAGAATGACCGGAGATGGCGTGAACGATGCGCCTGCTTTGAGGAAAGTGGATATCGGAATTGCTGTATCTGGAGCTACTGATGCAGCACGAAGCGCCTCTGACAATGTACTTACTCAAGAAGGGCGAAAAAATAGGCAAACAGGCATAGAAGGGGTTCAATGATATAAAATAATTTGACTTGGTTTCTTCTAATATCTCAAATGTTCAATATCTATGCCCGAACGATCACCGAACTGAAGCTCTCACTAGTCACTACGGGGCAGGTGTGTTATACATCCATAGCCAGACTCTGCAATATATACACATAGTCCTCGTCTGGTCTACCATCAACTTAATTAAGTAGGAGTGCCTTGGTTCTTGCATGCCTGTGGCACTTCATTTGCATGAGGTTTAATTTCCTGAAACCTCACATGAAGCTCCGCGTGAACCAGGATGTGGAACACATAACAAGCCATGACATACTGGACACAGGAGTTGGAGCAACCAAGGCTTCCTAATCATTTTAGCATCTTCCCCTATTTTTCCAATAAACGTCTGCAGGCTACCTAATTTACATACTGAAAATTAATCATTTTTAGCATTGATGTATTCTACAAACAACAACAAGCAAATGCATGGCGCCATCACTCCATAACAGAAAATGGCACAGCCGGGTCAAAGATGGCAGATGATGTGCTCCTTTTTCTGTTTCACAAGAAATTTCTGGTCTTTTCATGTTGGTTTCATGTACCCCTTTTGTGTTTCATGCACCGGCCAATATTTCACTGGAAGTTCTAAGTTCACTTGTAACGGTTCTACTCACACATTCATTCACCCTCTATCCAATAAAGAATGAAAAAAAAATGTTTTGAGAAGAGTGTATGAGCAGGATACTACTGCCTATATGTCTCTTTTGGGCCAGCATGACAGTGACTTGAGAGAAGGGCAAAGGCATTGTTCATCTGATTCTGATGAAAGCGTAGTGTTTGCTAGGATTTGTCTGGCACAAAACAAAACAGGCCATGATCCTCTTTCTCGATGTGATCATCATGGAACGGCACGTGCCGGATCGTGGCGCTGAAAGTTGCCACGGCACGATGCATTATGTGCCTGGAGTAGCGTAGACAACGTGACAGGATGAACCAAAAAGGTTTCTAGGAATTCCATGTGCTACGCAATGCTAGATTCCTTGGCATGTTATCATGGAATCCTCCGGTGGTGGCTCCGAAAGCGGGGAGCTTGTCTCTGTACCACGGAGATGCTTCATGGTCAGAGAATTAATAATAAAAAACATTGATGTCTTTTTTAAAGCAAAAACTAAGCATATTTTTTTAGAAAAAAAAAATACATTTTTTTTTTGGATGTGAGCCGTCTATCCACGGAGGATCCAAGTTCTGTGCAAAATTCAGACAATGCCCCATGCTCTGGCCCAAAAAGGTTCCAAGTAAAAAGTACCCTAGGAGTTGGGCTCCATCAACTACTAAGTTTACTATGACAGATCATTAGTAGAGCCGAGGCCCAAGAGGAACTGTAACGGCCCAGAAAGTTGTACGACAAAATGCGAGGAAAACAACGTCAGCCAACCAAGCATCATTTCCAGCAAAGCATATTTGACCACCAGATAACGCAACAAAAGCGAAGCCTCAACCGTATACATGGTCCGAACTTGCTCATTCATTCCTTGGCAACCTTGTTGATGATCGACTTGTGGTTGTGGGGGATGACGCTGCCACCGGCGATGGTGCCCTTGATCAGGGTGTCCAGTTCCTCGTCCCCGCGGATCGCCAGCTGCAGGTGCCATGGGGTGATGCGCTTCACCTTGAGGTCTTTGCTCGTGTTCTCGGCCAGCTCCAAGACCTACTGGGCTGATTTCGTATTATGGTGAAATTAAGCGTTTCCGCTGTCACTAACGAGTGTGTTGGTGTGGTTATTCCAACAATTAAAACACTACACAAATTACGCGTTAAGATTGTCTTAGTTTGATGGAGGACCATGATTCACAAAATCATTCTATTATTATGGACCGAGTTATGTATTCTCTATATCTTTATATAAAATAATACTCATCCATTGCTCAACCAAAAACAAGAACAACTAATGGAGTTCCGCACTGTTTTTTTTTTTTTTTTTTTTTTTTTTTTTTTTTTTGTTCAGTAAATCAAATTACCTTGATATGGTGGGAGCAGAATACCAAAGCAGGTACCATGTGCGTCGCCGAGTCAGCGGTTGGTGGCTACATGGTAGTGGACCAACCACCCATGGGCTCCAATGTTCTCAAATATGTCATGGAAATCCTGAGAAGCTAATATCATTTCAATGTAAAGTCATTGTTGTGAAGCAATAAGAATTTAAAGAATTTTTTAATTTCCTTATGTTTGCATGCACACCTAATGATTAAATCATATTAATCCTGATAAATGACATGATAACACAAACTAAAAATTTCAGTACTATGACTTGGTTAATCATATACTCCTTTTTTTTCTTACCTTTACTCAAGAGTGAGGAGTGAGAATGAAAAAAGAGTACACATAGTATTGGTGGAAATAAAAGTACATATAGAACTGCTTGACATGATAGATACATCTATACTCTTTTTGCTTTGCTTTACGGAGTGTGGACATAGTATTCATGAGAGAAAAAACAAGAAAAAGTACATATAGAACACTGTGCTAGACACGATTGCTAAACTGGGCTACTTCGATTCCATTGGATGACTTGATCGAGAAGGTTGATGGCGTGTCTTCCCAGAGCACAAATATGAGATTGTCAAAAAGCTGCAGGAGATGAAGCACATTTGTGGAATGACCGGAGATGGCGTCAACGATATGCGCCTGCTTTGAAGAAAACGGAGATCGGAATTGTTTCAGCTGGAGCTACGGAGTGCCTCATGTGCTTATTCAAGAAGGGCGAAAAAATAGGCAAACAACATCAGTGTGATTTTAGCGGCATAGAACAATGCCGACCTTAGAGGGGTTCGATGACATCCAACTTATGAAATAATTTGATTTGGTTTCTTCTAATATCTCAATTGTTCAATATTTGTGCCCGAACGATCACCGAATTGAATCTGTCCGTAGTCACTACAACAGTGTGTTATACATCCACAACCAAACTCTGCAATATATACACATAGTCCTCGTTTGGTCGACCATCAAAGTAAGTAGGAGTGTCTTGCTTCTTGCATGCTTGTGGCACTTCATTTGCATGAGGATTAATTTGCTCGCATGAATCTCAACGTGAACCAGGATGTGGAACATATGAAAGGCAATGACATACTGGACACAACAGTTGGAGCAAGCAAGGCTTCCTAATTATTTTTTAGCATGTTCACCTGTTTTTTTCAATAAACGGCAGGTCCAGCTAATTTACATACTGAAAAATAATCATTTTAGCATTGATGTATTTTACCAACAACAAGCAAATGCATGCCATCACTCCATAACAGAAAATGACCGAAAGCTAACCCACTTAGATAGAGTGGGCTCAAACCTGCGGCCCGCAAATTCCCAGGGGCAACCCACATCGCTCGCACAGCATCGCATGGCGCCGCCGCATGGCGAGCACAAGCGCAGGCGCCTGCCTGCTGGCTCCCCGGCGCTGCCTCCAAACGTGTTTAGCTTCTTTTCTCGTAGTTTCTTGGGTGATTTTGTCAGGTTTATCAGACAGTTCTGCGGTGATTCTTGTATCCGAGTGTTTCCTGAATGATGCTTTGGTCTATCTATCTCTGAATATCTGAGACTTTGCTTCCAAGCATGCATTGCATGCAGATACTTGTTTGGCTGCAAAGTTCAGAGAGTGGAATGAATTTCAGTGACGCACAGAATAAACTCTGTTTAGATTTATGGCTAACATCTTATTTGTAATTTTCCTTATTTTTCCATACTTTTTATTTATGATTTATTGTAAAACTTTTTCCAATTTTAATAAAAGCCCAGTAGGGGTGACCCCTCCTGTTTATGTCAAAAAATAACAACGTACCAAACGTTTTCAGAGAATGGAATGCATCGATCTCGTTCAGGTCTGAACTGCGTCCGATGATGCCTGAACTTAACTGAAGCAAAATAAGTTGTACTGTACGTGGAACCAACCACCACTGCAACCTGATGGGTGTCTCTGCTAAGACTGCTATATTGGTCATTGGTCTATAGATAGACTCTGGAGTCTTCTGCAGGCTAGGCTAGGTGTGTCTCTGCCCAACATGACATGTTCTTATCGATCGATCCATCTCTTTGGACCACGCTTAGGCTTAACTTGGTACATGGAGTAAAATAGGGGCATCTCCTTCATCATACTGCATGCGTCATGTGCACAGATCGTGGCTTGTTTAGGTATCTGCTCTTGAAGAGTACTGTAGTCTATGCAAATTTTTGTACCGTGTTTCAGCAAAATATTCCATTTTATAGTTAGTTGAATCAAATAAATCAAATGACGTGTACTTCTTAAGCGTGCATGCGGCAGGATGCGGGTTGCCCCATCAACCCACAAAATAGACGCGGCAACATGTGGGCTGCCTCATTAGCTTTATTGGCATTTGCGGCTTAAGAGCAACTCCAACCATACCTCCTAATAATAGCTAAAAATAGATAGCTAACTTGTAAAATTTGAGAGCCCAAATTTAAAATTAACTCTAGTGCAATGCAATGGACTCTCATTTTCATTTAAAAGGTAGATAGGAGGCTCCTATATCTAACTAGCTATAGGGGCTTGTGAGAGAATTTTAGGAGGGTATAAAAATTTAGGAGCTCCACTAGTGTTATTCTCAACTAGAGAATAGGAGGGTCCACTGAAGTTTGCTCTAAGCCGACGCGATGCGGGCTGCCGACCGCCGCCCCATTTGCATCCTTACATGAGACACGTACTTACTGAACAATGATCCGACAGGAGAGGTGTCAGGTGCCTGCCCCAGCAAAGCAATGGGCCGGCAGCACATGTGAGGGCTTTGCCGAGAGAAGGAAGCCACTAGATCTTTGTGTCCAGATGCTACAAACTCACAATGGTAGCTTTTGGAGTAGATTTTTGCGTGCTACACTACCGGCGGCTCTGATCTTTTGTGTGGAAAACACAATGGAAGACTCGATACATTGGTGAACCTAGCTAGGTCGTCGCAGCTCGAGATGAAACAACCATGAATCTAATGTAGCTGAAAGAATTTTTGTATAAGGTATGTATTGTCGATGGCAACTCGCCACCACGACATCTTAGGCGTGTAATTTGTTCCCACTTCTCTTAATTAATGAAAAACGTGCTAAGCACGATTTAAAAAAGAAAAAAAAAAAAGAGCACACACTAAGTACATATAGAACCATATGCTTGACATGCTAGATACATATATGCTCCTTTTTGGGTTGCTTTACTGTGTGAGGACATAGTCTTCATGAGAGAAAAACAGGAAAAAGGTACGTATAGATTTTGCTTTGCTTTACTGAGTGAGGACAGTCTTCATGAGAAAAAAAAACAAGAAAAGGGTACATATAGAATGTTGTGCTTGACACGATTGCCAAAATCGATTACTATATTGTAACTATGTATATGGTGCACAAAATGTAGTATTATATTTTGAGACAGGTTATGTCACATAAGTCTATCAAGATTTCTTGTGGCCTCTTCAGGAAGCCTATGTTCCTGAAGCCTATGTTCTTGAGTGCATCGACAACATTTAGTATTTTCCCCTCAGTATGTTGTTGTGGTGGTTAGGCATCTCTGGTTGAAAAATAGGTTGACCTGATGGTCCTTGAGAAATGTTTCGATCCCTTGGTGTTCGGTTGAAAAATAAGCAAACACAAGGCGCGTGCACTGCTTCGATTCCATTAGACGATTTGATTGAAAAGGCTGATGGCTTTGCTGGTGTCTTCCTAGAGCACAATATATGAGATTGTCAAGAAGTTGCAGGAGATGAAGCACATTTGTGAAATGTACGGAGATGGCGTGAACGATGCGCCTGCTTTGAAGAAAGCTGATATCGGAATTGCTGTAGCTGGAGCTACTGATGTAGCACGAAGTGCCTCTGACATTCTCACAAGCAGCGTGATTTTTGTGGCATAGAAAAATGAGGTTCGATGATATCCAACTTATGAAACAGTTTGACTTGGTTTCTTCTAATATCTCAATTGTTCAATATCACCGAACTGATGCTCTCACTAGTCACTACAGCAATGTGTCACAACCGGACTCTGCAATATATACACATAGTCCTCATTTGGTCTAGTACTATCAAAGTAAGTAGGAATGACTTGCTTCTTGCATGCTTTTGGCACTTCATTTGCATGAGGTTTAATTTGCTCACATGAAGCTCAATGTGAACCAGGATGAGGAACACATGACAATGACATACTGGACACAGCAGTTGGAGCAAGCAAGGCTTCCTAATCATTTTACCATCGTCCCTGTTTTTTCAATAAACGGCAGGTTCAGCTAATTTACATACTGAAAATTAATCATTTTTAGCATTGATGTATTTTACCAACAACAAGCAAATGCATGCCATCACTCCATAATAACAGAAAAGTGGCACAGCCGGTTCAAAGATGGCAGATGATTTGCTCTTTTTCTGTTTCACGAAAACTTTGTTGTCTTTTCATGTTGGTTTCATGTACCCCTTCTGTGTTTCATGCACCAGCCAATATTTCACTGGAAGGTCTAACCTCATTATTAGTAACGGTTCCACTCACACATTAGATTAACCCTCACCTGACAATGGGTCCCACCCCCACTGCCTATGCATGAATGAAGGAACGAAAAAAAAATTGTTTTAGGAAGAGTGTAAGAGCAGGACGTACGATGCTGACTGTGTCTCTTTAGGACCAACATGCATGACAGTGACTTGAGAGAAGGGTAAGGGCATTATTCATCTGATGATGATCCAACCACGAGAAACGTACTTACTGAACAATGATCTCCGATGGGAGGTGTGGGGTGCCTGCCCCAGCAAGCAATGTGTCGGGCAGCTTCTCACATGGATTGGGTAGTGTGTAGGGGTCGTAATGGATCGGATCTTTTTTTTTCTTTCACAATTTAACTTGTCCCTTTCTATTATTAGTTCAAAATTATATAGTTTTATGGTCTAATCTTTAAATTTGCTAGGCTTAATTAGAAGGCCCTTTACCACCCCTAGTGTGCGATCGATCGGATTGACTCGATCCATCTCTATCTCGCCCTCTTCCTGACATCCTACAATGCAAACCCCACACAGCAGCAACAACAATTTCACAGCTCATGATGAAACAACCAGGAATCGAATGTCCTGAAAGAACTTTTTTTGTATAAGGTCATGTTGGGATCCACCCAACTTGGTTAGCCAGCCATAATTTCAATACTAAATTTTATCCAGCTAAAAAGCATATATGGCCTGCAGCCTATGCCCGTAAAGGCACGGCTCGTGGCACGGGTTTTGGCCAGGCCCGAGGCACGGCTTGGGTGTGACCGTGGCATGCTCGAGCTCCCGCCCCGCTGGCCGCCGCCTCGAGCTCCTGCTTCCCCATGTCTCATCGAATCGGTGAATCCCCTCAGTTCTCTCTTCTCGCGGATCCAGCGATGAGCGTTGCCATAGCCTCCCACAGTCCAGCCTCGGTGCTCGCTCGTTGCGCCGCCGCCTCCGACCTACCTGCGCGCGCACGGCAAACCGGCCCACAGATCGCGTGCCTTGGGCGGAGGTAGGCACGAGCACGCCTCAGGCACGGCCCGTCAGCGCCGGGCGAGGCACACGAGGGCTTGTTGGCCCGGCACGCCCAATGGCCATCTATAGCTAAAAGTTATTTGCTAAATCTTAGCTGTGGTGTTTGGATCGTCCGACTATAATAGCTAAACTTTAGCTTGGCTTTACTTATGCCGTTTGAATGCCTATAATGGATAAAAGCGTAGTGTTTGCCTTGCCAGTTCTAGGACTTGTCTGTATGTGGCCATGATCCGTTTCCTAGATGTGACCAAGGAATGGCACGTGCCGGTTAGTGACCGTGAAAGTTTTCTAAAGTGCATGGAGTAGCGTAGACACGTGACAGGATGAACCAAACGGTCCTAGGACTGGGAGCTGTCCCTGCCTTAATTTGGGCAAATATTCCAATACTTGGTCCCAAGGTAAAGGTTACCCAAAGTTTCAGTACATCGTTTTTGTCTAGGAATTCCCTCTGGGATGCTTCATGGCCAGAGAATTAATAATTAAAAAAACAGTGATGTCTTTTTTTTTAGCAAAAAAATAAGCATTGATGTGAGGATCCAGGTTCTGTGCAAAATTCAGCCCATGCTCCAGCCCCAGGCCCACATAGGTTATACTCCTGGAGTTGGGCTCCATCTACTACTATGACACATTCATTAGTAGAGACGAGGCCCAAGAAGAACAGCAATGACCCAGAAAGTTTTGTATGACAAAATGCGAGTAAAACAAACATCAGCCAACCCATCCTTTCCTGCAAAGAAAGGAGCACAACAAAAACTTTCTGAACCAAGCATCATTCTCAGCAAAACATATTTGATCACCAGACAACGCAACAAGATCGAAACCTCAACCGTAGCCGATGTACATCTCATCACAGATTACCAAATAGTTTCTATCAACTGCCATATGTCTGATGACAGTGCAATCTCCTCAGGTGACCAAGTTTTCTTCAGAGGTTATCAGGACAAGAACCACGGACATGACAGCACCGAGTCACCGAACATGGTTCAACTCGCTCATTCATTCCTTGGCGGCCTTGTTGATGAGCGACTTGTGGATGGGGGATGACGCCGCCACCGGCGATGGTGCCCTTGATCAGGGTGTCCAGCTCCTCGTCCCCACGGATCGCCAGCTGCAGGTGCCGAGGGTGATGCGCTTCACCTTGAGGTCTTTGCTCGCGTTCCCGGCCAGCTCCAGGACCTCTGCTGTCAGGTACTCCAGGATGGCTGCCGTGTACACGGCCGCCGTTGCTCCCACACGGCCGCTCGCCTGTGACCTTTCTTTTAGCTGGCGGTGGATGCGTCCGACGGGGAACTGAAATTTACACATGATCAATCAGCTTAAGGTTATATAATAACTTATGTAATCAATTAATGACTTATTCAGCTAGTCTAGTATTTGATGTTATAGCTTATGTAATCAATCAACTTACATATGATGGGGAGCTGAATGAAATTTACAGATAAAAAAAAATCAGCTTATAAGGTTGTAGCTTACGGAATCAATCAATGATTTACCTGTTCATCTACTAACTGATCTTCATTTGAACAAGAGTACATAACATACGCCAAGAAGAAAAAAAGTAAATAACGGTGATGGCAGAAGCTTGTGTGGATGTGGCAAATCAACACCTAACAATGTATGAGACAACACTATCAACCACACAACAACAAACAGAGGACAGAAGCCAAAGCTGGTTTAAACAGTGCTACTGATAAGGGCAGTCTATAAAAACAATAGTCAATAGTGCCTTTTCCTCTTTTTTTTTTTTCAATGTAGTGACTTCTGAAATGCACAGTTCTACTAACAGAGGACAATACTATCAACCACAAAATAACAGAGGACAGAAGCCAAAGTAGGGCCAAAGTCGGTCTAAACAGGGGCTACTGCTACATAAGGGCAGACTTGTAGCTACAAAGTCAATAGTGTCTTATGCTTTTCCAATGTGCGACTTCTGAAATGCACAACTCTGCTAAGAACACTTCGTCTTTGCAACTACGAACCATCGTTCCTTCAAAAGGTCGGTGGATCGAAGGGAACAACAACCTAATGCCTAGATGCCTCAGTGGAACAATCACACTTTGATCGACATTGGTGACACTTGATCAGTGCAAATATAAATGATTTCCACTATGGTGGGAGGCCACATATGGAAAACTCAGGGTGCAAAAGGGTTGAAAAACTCAGGGTACAAAATGATATGGAAAACAGGTCATGGGCAGTTTCGCCCATGAGCAGTTTCGCCTTGGAATAGCAAACCCTGTGCTATACCATTCCAAGCAGAAACAGGGCACACAACTATGGTGTATGACATGACATGGACAAAGAAAAGCAAATTTTAGTTTTCCCAAATCCAAAGGAACAATAAATAAAAGATATATTGCCTACTGAAGATAAATCCTCTAGTGATTGGATTTTCAGACAAAATCAACTAATTAAAAATAGAACATCGTGAAGATACAAGAGCCAAATAAAAAATAAGTTCACTCCAGTGCACAGTTTCATTAATGAAATGGTACCCAACTCTGGATCAAGTAATGGACAAGATTGAAATAAAGATCAGGTGTCCAACTCTGGATCACTTGTGCATATTCTGTATCATATAGTTTGACTGAAACACTAAATAAGCATTAACTGTCAAGACAGGACACTATGGCTAAGAATTAGCATATAATTTGAATGAAATGATAAATAAGAAAGAACTGTCAGGACAGAACAATATGGCTGATTATCTGCTTACCCCTAGGGGGCACGACCAGCAAGTTTAGCAACGTAGACAACTTGTAAGACTCATGTAAACCACACAGACCAACAGCTCATGCACCATTTTCATGTTTTGGATGATGTCTAATAAATATACACATGCCTAAAAGAAAAGATGAACACACATTTATAAAAAATTCCACCACTCTGTTCCTCAACACGCTTAAGGTAACCCAAACACAGAATCAATGTTTATGTTTAGTTTCAACTCTAGATGGTTCGAATTCATGTATACACACACACGCACCACCAAATATGATATCATTCAGCACTTAGAGTCAAGGCCCTGAGTCGCACAATCAAAACAAACAAACATTGCACAGCATCCCTATATATAGACCCCAGAAGAAAAGAACCAGCATATAGGCAATTAGATGATGATGATGACCAATCAATCAAAAGTGCACCATGCACGGATGCAACTCATTGGCGACCCTGGAATCTAGTATTACACCCACACATGCCGTGCTATGTCCATGAGACCATGACAATGCCCATAGCTATAAACAATCTTAATTTTTCCTGCTGCCTACTTTTGTTCCAGGCCAACGCCCCTGATCAAAAAGCAAACCGGCAAATCCAGGATCAAACAAGCAAACCAGAAAATAAGCATCGCACGTGAATGCTCCACTTCAAGAGTTCTAGGCCAACAGCCGACGACTACGCAGACCAACATAAGAAATTCCCCGACCAAAAAGTCAAAATCTTTCGCGCTAATCATAACAAGAGGCCAAGAACAACGCTTTCCACTCTAAGCTGACAGCCCCGTATGCTAAGAACGAACGAGAAGAAGCAGGCGTGCGTCACGCCCAAGAACGAGCCCTCCTCGCGCAGGGGACAAAGCAGAGCGACGAGCGAGCGGACCAAGAAACAAGCGAGCGGAGAAAAGGTGGGGCCGACCTGGAGGCCGGCGCGTGAGGAGCGGGTGATCGGCGGCTTCTTATCCTTGTCCATGCCGGCCGCTATCTTGGCGGCGATCAGCCCCTTCCCTCCCTTCCCGGCCATGCTCTTCCTCTTCCTCCTCGCTTCGGCGAAGAAGACGCGCCTGGAAAACGAAACGAAAACCCCATCGATTTCCAAGAAAACAATCGAGCGGAATTTCGAGACGAAACCGTGTGGAAGAACAAGGAAGCGCGGATTCCGGCTGGAATCGGGCTAGGGACTTACGGTTCGGAGAATGCGGCGGCGGATTCGGGCGAGACGAGCAAGCGATTGCAAAGGGCGGTTCTTGCCGCGGCGTTCGTTGGGGTTTTTCGTCCTCGGGCAAGGGTTTATACGTAGTAGATTGGGGAGAGAAACCATGGGCTTTTGCGTTTGTGGGCTTTTTTGTTGATGGGCTACAAATAGCAGGCCCAATTCTCTGTTAATAGCATGTTGTCAGCTGGTAATTCTCTGAAGCATGATTTCAAGACTGCTTTGGGGTATTTCACAAATATAACCAAATCAAATCAAATGGAAATAGTGAACCTTAATTTATTTATTCATTGCTTTTTGTGAAATAAACTGACACCAGTTTACAGAAGTGTTGTATCTCTGTAACTCAGAAGCAGAACTCAGAAGAGAAGAAACATGGAGATTACTATAAGTGTTTGGACGGCGGATATCTTGTCAGGTTCAAATTTGAACTAAATCCCATAACTTACGACAAAATATCCGTCATCCAAACGGTTGAATCAAGAAATGGTGTAGGTGGTGACTACAGATCATGGAAACTGAAACCACTGTGTATACTGGTATATCATTTCTCGGCCCAGGTCTCGGGCGACTGACCGGCGCAGCCAAAGTTCACCTCCTTGCCATCAGCGGCGCGGAGGGAGCCGAGCTGAACCGGGGCCTGTGTCTGCACGACCTTGGATGATCCGTACACTGACAGATCCATGCCTTCAGCCTTCTCCTTCTCAAGCTGCTCCTTGATCCAGAAGTAGGTGATCCTCAGCCCGTCCTGCAGGCCAAATTGAGTTCAGTGCAATGAATGATCAGATTATGTTGGTGTAAGTTCAGGGATCTAAAGTGATGGTATGCGTGAGATTTTGTAGAGTACCTTCAGCCTCATAGTCGGAGCCCAGCCAAGCTTCTCCTTAATGAGTGTGTTGTCTGAGTTGCGCCCACGCACACCCTCCGGCCCAGGAATGTGGTGGATGGGCAGCTGCTTGTTCTCAAAGCTCAGGACTATTTCTGCCATCTCGTTCATGCTGACCATTTCGTCACTTCCAATGTTTACAGGCTCACGGAAATCAGACTTTGTTAACCTGATGCATTTGACAAAATAACAGCTTAGTTCACCAATAAAGGATTTCCCTTGGAACTTCTGCATCGTTATAGTTATTTCCTTATTCTGAAAGACCTTTTTTCAGTTTCATTTTAACCAAAACGAGAATTACTCAGAGCCTTTTTGTAGAACATGTGCGAAGTAATGTCAAGGGAACAAGATTTACTTGCGTGTTACTATAAAATAAGGAGCTACTCTTTTCTACAAGCTTACTGTCACATGTGCTGTTTTCCAACTCTGATCTCTGATGTACAAGCAGAGACAAAGGTGATGACAGCAACAGATTTTATGAGCTTGGGAAGGTCCTTGCCACAGATGTATATGGCTTCAAGAATAGTTATTCAAAGCTTAAAAGTAGAAGGCCACATTCACAGTTTTATAAATTTGTAATTTATATTGTGCTGTTTTTCAACTTCAATCTCTGATATTCAAGCAAAGACAAAGGTGATGACACCACATACTTTCTGAGCTTTGGAAGATCCTTGCTACAGATGTATATGGCTTCAAGAATACTGATTCAGAGCTCAGAAGCAAAGAAACGTAAATTCACCCTTTTTGTTTTCTACCTAATGTTGTGTCGTTTTTCAACCCCGATCTCTGATGTTCAAGCAAAGACAAGGTGATGACAACACGGTTTTCTACTAAATGTTGTGTTGTTTTTCAACTCCGATCTCTGATGTTCAAGCAGAGACAAAGGTGATGACAACACAGACTTTGTGAGTTTTGGAAGATCCTTGCCGCAGATGTCAAAGCCTCAAGGATATCTATTCAAAGCTCAGAAACGGATGGCAAATTTCATAGTTTCTTTTGCTTTCTCCAATGCTTGATTACTACAGTTGCTAAAACGTTCGCAAAATAGTACCTTTTAGCAGATTGAACTGTTAGGTTGCAGTTTAAGGTTGAACTTATGCATATATGGCCATAGCATCCAAGTTAAATAGTAACATGAACAACAGAAATTACAGGACATTTTGCCTGTTTCAGAAGAAGCATGTCTGTTTTAGAAGTGAACTACCCTGTCATTGCACCTTGTAGAATTTTCCGTATAAATTTCTAAAGAGCCAAAACCAAATTAGTAGTACCCTTATCGATTTGTAGGGACTACATTAATGTTTCAAGAAAGGCCTTACACAAAAAAAAATAAGGCTCATATAAAACGTATTTACCAAAGCATATCTATTTGTCCAACCACACCCCTAGAAAACTGCATGTCAGAGACAACTAAACCTTTCTCTTGGGACATAGTAGCAAGACGAGGTTGATGTTAATTAGTATGATCTTAACCTAAGATATCTGAAAGAAAAGGAAAGTATTATAATGTAGCAGCAAAAGGTGAGACGAAATTTTGCTTACCTAAGGACACCTTCAACACATTCATCAATAAATGTGAAGGATCTGGTTTGCAGGCCATCGCCCCACATCTCAAAGCGCCCAGTAGAGGTTAACGCCTTTCTGCAGAAAGCAGCAGGCGCCTTCTCCCTTCCACCTATATTGCCAAGTAATAAAATAGGACAACACCATTTAGAAAATTGAGAGCACCACCAAAAACTGGTAAAAATATTACTAGTTACCAGATAGCAATTTACCTTTCCATGTTCCAAAGGGACCATATATGTTGTGAAAGCGACCAACCCGGCACTCAATGCCAAAATCCTTTGTATAGTGCTTGCACAGTTCCTCAGTAGCAAGTTTTTTCCAAGCCATAGGCATCTTGAGGCTAAAAAATAGAAATCACATCAGTTAAAACCATCTCGCCATCATAGCTCGCAGCCTAAGTAAGTGACAATTAACACAAGCACAAGGAAATGTGAAAGTTTAGAAACCTCAGCAGGCCAAGCATCTGACTCCTTTAAGCTAACTACAGTTTCCAACTGCTTAAATTCAGGGTAGATGCAGGCACTTGATGCATAAAAGAACCTGCCATGGAAACAGACAGAAATTTAGAACTTTGTTTCAGGAGATGTGCAAGCACTATACAAAGGATCTGATAGAGTAGTTTGTTTTGAGGCCTTCAAACAGATGCAACAATTTCCTAAGTTTTGTAGGTTCTCCAAATTTAATGTTTACTTTTTGTAACTGCACCATCTAAAAATTAAAATTGCCCACAAATTTGATATCATATTTTAAAGTTTCTTAATACTTTATACACCTTAAAGAAGTGTTCGAGATGAGCATTATCTGGGCAAAGGAAATGGACAAGCTCACTACCTCTATGTCACAGACAAAAGACAAAAACAGGATAATAAATCTTAACACGATACTTTCCCATGTTATCCCCCAACCCCCTCTTGTGGGACAATTCAAACCCAAACAGGAATCTCCTAAGTGGTGCCGGTGCACGTGCTAACATGTCAACTGTAATCACTTTCCAGAATATATAGTAACTAATGCAGATCATTTAATAATTCTTCAGATGTAGACAACCAGCAAAGTTTTCATGGACAAAAGTATTGTTTTTGCAGTTTGTTTGAATTTCAAGATTTTCTGATTGAAACATTTTATCTTTGGAGACAATAAGATTATCTCATCAGGGGGTAAAAGTATGTAAACAAAAGAGCCGCCTTCAGAAGAGATATTACCTCTTGACGCCATTAATTCTAGCAGCCTCGAGCATGTTAAAGCTGATCATGGTGTTGTTGTACATGATGACAGAGTGATTGGACTGGATGAATCCCATCCCACCCATATCAGCCGCGAGGTTGAACACATGGTCAACCCCTGTGGTAACCTTGAGGCAGTTGTCCATGACCCTCAGGTCCACGAGGTGGAACTCGTGGCAGAACATGTCCTCGGACATGTGCTCGTTCTTCTTCCAGTCAGAGGCGATGATGTAGTGACCCTCGCTCTTGAGGCGTCGCGCGATGTGGGAGGCAATGAACCCGCCAGCACCAGTGATGGAGATCCGCAGCTTCTCGAACGGCCAGTATGGCTCCTTCTCCAGCTCCGCGTACGTGTACTCCTTGTTGAGTGCCATTCTGCACAAGCGAGAGACGAAGCTTTAGGACGAGAAAGAAGTACTGAAATAGAGTCAACACAAATCTTCTTTTTCTATAGCTTATAGGCCGGCCATGAGAATGAACCCCCAATCTTTCCAGGAAAACAAACTTGAATGTTTGGGAAATAATACAGGGCCTTCTATTTTTTTCAGTAAAAGCAAACACAAATGATCAAGAGCACCCACAGCAGCAGCCAATGCAGCTCACGGCGATTCTGAACTAGCATAGTTGACTCTATTTACAGGATTAACCAACACTCAGTAGTACCCCCTGTTGGATGAGTAGTGCTTCTGCACTAGTTCACACTTCACAGCAAGTAAAATACAAGTAAAACACCCAAATACGTTATATGTAAGATTATATCCTACTACGGCAGTGGAATCCATACAACAGGGCAGGCTATCTTGCGCAATGGAGAGGAAAAATGATTCGGATCTGATTGGTCTCAGGCGCGAAGGACTTGAACCCTACAGCAACGGAATCCATTCAACCAGGCAGGCCAATCCACCTAAACCAAGAAGAGGGTGCGCGGCGCCGGCTCCCAGCCTCAGGATACAAGAAATTCGACCCGCGGCGCCGGTGAGGGAGGCAGCCCCCGGCGACGGCGCGCGAGCGAGCGAGCGAGCGAGGAAACAAATGCGCAGGCAGGCACGAGCGGGCGACCCTAGAACCGGTGCTCCTGACCCCGAGCGCCGACGGGAAAAATTTTCCCCAAAGAGAGAAGGGGCAGACTGTATACCTGGCAATGGCAAAGCGGCGGGCCGGCGGCTGGAGCGAGACGAGAGGGAGGACCGGTGGTTCCTGAATCTTTGACGGGGGAATTGAAACGGCTCGCCGGATCTCCTCCTACCTCCGGCAGCTCTTAAATAGGAGTAGCAGCGGTGGTGGAAGGGCGGCTTTCAGCCTTTGACTCCGAGGAGAACCTACTGTAGTATCTCTTTTCTTGCACATTGGACCCTGGAAAATTTGGCTTTTCTATACAAGTCCTGATTGATTTTTTTTTTTTTTTTTTTTTTTTTCGACTTTTAGGTTAGTTTAGTTGGAGTCAACACGTTGGGATGTGGAACATAGCATGAACACGAAATTAAAGCGACACATGAAAGGGTCAGGTACTGAGGTGGTGTTTAGTTCAAAGGATTTTTTTTTTTTTTTTGTGTTGGGGGCTAAATAAAAGTTTCTAAAAGTCCATAGTAAACCAAATAATAGGGGTGACTTTTTTGAGACTTTTGCTAAAAGTCCCTAGAAATACCTCCCCTGGGTTTCCTAGAATTAAAAAAAGTCCAAGCACTTTTTGGAAACAAACATGTTCTAAATTTGACCCCACATCATTTGTATATACTAGCAAAAGTGCCCGTGCGTTACCTTGGGAAGAAAAAATATAGCGTTGTCTAAAGTTTTAGCATCTCTATCTTGTTTAAGCATTTTTTTTACTTCACTCCATGTCATTTGTCGACCCACGAGGTCTCCGGCATGGGCAGCCCCCGTGGCGCCGATTGTTTCGACCTCGGTCCAAGCTCCGCACGTCCGGCAAGTACCCGTGGGTCGATGTTGTACCTACACTCCGACGCCACCGGGGGCTTCTCCGGCGGCTACCACTCACGACACGGGAGGCATGACCAAGAGAGTAAGTTCTATCGCATGCAAGAGCCACACAACATGTGACCGGACTGACCACCTCGCGCGCCATGCGTCGGAGCATGCAATGCAGGTGACGGAGTCTCCGGACTTCAAGGTGTGTCCGACGCCGGAGGTGAAGCAGGCGGCGGGCGCAAGCGGCGATTCTACGATGGACATGGGCATCCTGCTGGAAGAACGGCGGCGCGCGCAATGGCGACACGGCCCGCGGGCGTGACCCGGTCTGGCGAGATGATCATCAACCCGCGTCGACCGGCGTGGTGCGGTGCACCTCCAAGGCCCTCTTCTTGTGGCGCCGCCCTCCAGGCGAAGGCGAGGCCTCCGTGTGCTCGACCATGGAATTGTGGTAGGGGTTGATGCTTTTGGACACAAACGTCGTCGTCGTGTCTCGTCCTCCCGGTGCGGCTAGCACCGAGCCCTCGATCAAGCTAGTAGCTACTTGGCGTGATGAGAACGGAATTTTTTTTGCGCGGACAAAAGGTTCCTTCGATCGAGATATATAGGTGATCTGGCTCTAATCCGACTCGATCCAACTCTATCGGACTCTCCGCACCATGGCTGCTCCTATGCGCGTGTTGACCACGGAAACTCCTACTCTTTTTTCGTATCCATCTCCAACTCTTATTGACGCCCAAAGCTGCAATCTAGTATTATAGAAACTCCTATTCTTTTTCCGTATATGTCTCCAACTCTATACACGCTGTGGTTTGCCCGATAAGGTGAAAGGAAAGAGGGGAAAGAAAAAGGTGAAAGGAAAAAAGGTGGAAGAAAATTTTGGCGGAAATTTTCTCGCTTTATTAGTAGGTATATAGATATAAAAAAAGTATCATATCTTATCGAACTCAATCGAAGCAAAAATGAAACAAGGTATAGAAGGGAATATTCACAAAAGCAAAAAGGTACGGAAGACAATTATCTACATATGCAAAATTCATTTACTTTTGGATGGGTAGTGTTTCTATTTTAAAAAATGAACGGGAACCGTGGGGCAGAGAGTCCCCAACAACTTTTGACGGGAAACAAATTTTTTAAGGCGTGTAGACTCTATGGTAGAGTCCATAGTCATTAATTAGACTGTCATATAGACAATTTTTGTTGATGTGACAGGTCATTTATTGAGTAAATAGGTGAAAAAAAAAATAAAGAAACAACGTCTTATTTGGACTCGGCGTCACGTGTGCATCGAGGGGAAGACTCTACTCGACTTTCACGTTGGGAGCGCACGCATGGTTTCCATGTCTCCAGTGTGCACCATCGTATCGAGAGCTCGTCTAGCCACCGATGAGAGTTCGCACGATGTCAAGCTCCTTTTTTTAATAATGGAAATTAATCCGGCTTCATCTATCACAAGATAGAATCAGACCAATTATTACAAAAGTTTGACTACCAAAAGTTGCATGAATAACCAAAACGAAGTACAAATTAATTTTAAAATCAACCAATGTATCTCGATGACAACCATCCATTGGAACTAAAAAATTGAAGCGCGAGGTTTCAAGATGCTTTGTCTGCATGGATCCCCTTCCTATGCGGTGGCGGATGCTCGACGGTGTGCATCGGAGCCGTGCATCCATGGACACCAACGGGGACGGCACACGCGCACTGGCGAGAACTCGGGCAAGACCACGGTCGCGCACACAAGCGGCCTATCCACACGGACGACGCGCCGGCCTACTCCGCAAGCCCGCAAAGATCACACGTCGGTGGTCTTGCGGAGCGCGGCGTTCAGCACAAGGTCGGAAACACTGTGCGGCCACCAGCCATGTGCGCCGCCCTTGCAGAGCTCCAGCGCGGTCGTCTAGCGCCGCCTACGCCTTGGTGACCTCCGGTGGAGGAGGTTGGACGCCGCACGCACTACTACAAAGGCCACTAAGAGGGTGCCAACGTTTTGATTAGGGCGCTCAAACCGCCCCTAATGTGTGAAAATCCCGGGCCGAGACGAACCGCCCTAATGAACACATTGGGGCGGCTGTGCACCACCGCCTACTGTTATTGGGGGAGGCTGGTGATGAGTCGCCCCTAATGTGGTCCACAATAGGGGTGGCACTATATTGAGCCGCCCCTAGGTGGGTTGCCGAATTTTAAAATGAGGCACTAAAAATTAAAATTTTATAAACGACATCGGACGGAAAAACTTCCTAAATATGAAATGTAGATCTCGAAAAGTTATGAAACTTTGTAGTTGACCACTTTTTAGTTCGAAATCATCTAGTCATGCAAAAGTCGTGTTCAAATGTCTCAAATTTGAAATTCAAATTTAAATAACGACCTCGGACGAGAAAAACTTCCTAAATATGAAATGTAGATCTCGAAAAGTTATGAAACTTTGTAGTTGACCACTTTTTAGTTTGAATCCGTTTGGGGCCTCAAATAGTCAATTTATACTTTCGGATTTGTATAATATATGAGGACGCGGAATGAGATATAGACACATACAAGTGTGTAGTGTAGTGGAGGGAAGGGTCGCGCATGAGCTCGAGGTCGCGAGGTTTGAATCTTGGCGGCGCAACATTTGCTAAAAGCCTGAAAAAATCACCATGTGTAGGGGATGTGGGTGGGCTGGCCGGTGGGGTCTTACCACGATTAAAAAAATTTTGTTATTTTTTTTTTGAATTTTGAAAATGCAAAATCTGGGATTCACATTAGGGCGGCTCAAACAGAACCGCCCATACGATGTGTTCACATTAGGGCGGCTCTGTATCCGCCCCTAATGTGGAAGCACATTAGGGGTGTTTTATTAGGGGAGGCTGGAGGAGCCACCCCTAATGTGCATCTTTAGCCGCCCCTAATGTGCCTGTTTTTTGTAGTAGTGACGGGAGAGGCGAGCGCTAGTACAAAAAGCTTACTAAGAGAACGCCTCCCTTTTTTTTTTCCATTAGGGGCGGTTTTTGTTTTGAGCCGCCCCCTCATCGTGATACGAGCCGCCCCTCTACCGTGAACACCATACGAGCCGCCCCTATAGTGGCCACATTAGGGGCAGCCTGGTGTTACGAGCCGCCCTACTATTAGCAGGCGGTTCAATCACCGGCCGCCCCTAGTTCACGGTAGGGGCGGCTCTATATTGAGGCGCCCCCTACGGTGGGTTCCCAATTTTAAAAAACGAGACACTAAAAATTAAAAATTGTGAAACGACATTGGATGGAAAAACTTTCTACATATGAAATGTAGATCTCAAAAAGTTATGAAACTTTGTAGTTGAATTTTACTTTGAAATCATCTAGTCATGCAAAAGTCGTGTTCAAATGTCTCAAATTTAAAATTCAAATTTTGTAAACGACCTCGGACGGAAAAACTTCCTACATATGAAATGTAGATCTCGAAAAGTTATGAAAATGTATAGTTGACCACTTTTTACATTGAAATCATCTAGCCATGCAAAAGTTGTGTTCAAATGTCTCAAAGTTGAAATTCAAATTTAAGTAAACAACCTCAGACGAAAAAAACTTCCTACATATGAAATGTAGATCTCAAAAAGTTATGAAACTTTGTAGTTGACCACTTTTTACTTTGAATCCGTTTAGAGCCTCAAATAGTCAATTTACACTCGGGGTTGTATAATATGTGGGGACACGCGGAATGGGATATAGACACATACACAAGTGTGTAGTGCGGTGGTGCAGAGGGATCGCGCACGACGAGCATGAGGTCGCGGGTTCGAATCCCGCCGGCCGCGTAGCGCGTGATTTTACGAAAAAATGCACGACTTGCGACTTGGGTGGAGATGGGCGGGCGCTGGCCGATGGGGTCCTCCCGGTTTAATAAAAAATGTTTTGGTATTTTTTTGAATTTTGAAAACGCGATTTCTGGAGTTTACTATAGGGCGGCTCATACGGTAGGGGCGGTTGGTGATGCAACCGCCCCATTGTATAAAACAATAGTAGGAACGGAGATTAGGGCGGCCGGCAAAACGCCCCTAGAGGCACGCCGACCGCCCTATAGAAGCCTTATGTAGTAGTGGCTGGCGGCGAGAGCCATCTCGCACCACAGGAGCCCATCCGCACGAAGGTCATTGAGCGAATCACGTCAAATCAAGCACCAAGCCGCGATGGAGAGCCGTCGCCGCCAACAACGCAGAAAATGATGTGGAGGCGACATTGTGACTCGGGCTGTGAGGGGAAGAGGACATGCAGCGGCTGTTTTTTTGGTAGCACCGCTCGTGGCTCGCGATAGCCGCCATGGATGCAGTTGGTGTGCGGCTATTTTTGGGAGCAGAGGATCGAGGAGAGAGAAGTGATGAATGATTGGAAGACTCTATGATAAAAAAATTGATAAAAGAGTTGCACCGTAAGAGGTAGTTTTTTTATACAAAATCCAAGTACATAGAAACTTTGAGTAGAGTCTATACTATGAGTGTCCTAAGTGAAATGTTGGTTTCATGGTTAATTAATATTGATGGGAAACAAGTTTTTTTATGTAGTTATTATTTGCTTGTGTACCACGATGATTTTTTGTCACGCTAGCTTTTTTTCTTAACACTGGATGCCACATGTTATAGATGTTTTTCTTTGTTTTTGCCAAACTAATTTGCCACAAATGTGGAATGTGGACTGCTCGATTTGTTTGCCACACTTCAAATTGCTGCAGTAATGTGCTAGTTTTTTGATTTGTGTGGAGGCCATTGTCGGCTGCCGCGGTCAAGAAGGTAGTGCCAGTTCCTCTACAGTGCAAGAACTTTTGTTCTCGTATCACCCTTTGCCACATGAATGCACGACGATGTATAGTTCGGGTTCTTCGGCGATGGTTTCTATGGCAGGCTTATAAAACCGGCTTCATTAATGCAGAAAAAGGTGCCTGTCTTCGTAGATGTCTATATCAGTTGTTTAAGAGCAAGTTTAATAGTTTCGTAAGCTGCTCGTCAACTGCCTGCTTGGGCAATCTTTGGCCGGGCCCGCTACTATTTATGGCATAGCTGCATGCAAAGCCAATTGTAGCACGCGCATGGCCTAGTCGCCGGCCGCTAACGGGTGTGTCGTGGAGACGCTCATTTTCTTCTCTCTCTTCACTTTCTCTCTCCTCCACGTAGACATGAGCCGGCTAGTCGCTCATCATAATACTTTGCTCTTAGTCCTATTTGAAACAAATACATAGTATTCTTAAATTTCCTTAAAAAATAAGAAATACTTAATAAAGATAGTACATGACTTTGAGTAAAACTAGTGGGATCTTTGCATTGAATATTTTACATGTCAGCTATTTTTTTTCTTTCTTCAACTAGTCCACTTCTGAAGGGTGAAAGTACTTCACTTTACTTAATGGAAAAGGCATAACCAAGCATTGTTAGTAAAACTGAATCAACGAAACGAGTTGGGAAAAAAATCACGGCGGAGAAATCCATGCGCGCGCAATGCGGCGTGAATCGTTGGCACACTCATCTTGGAGCCTAGCAGCTAATTATTCCAGTTGACCTTGCCCCTGTGGGCCATGCAAAGATCGTTGACTAACGGTAAGTGGACTCAATGGAATTGGATTCCAAGTATACCAATGATCGAAGCAGTCAGCACCTAGGTTTACTGAAACTATTACTGATAAATTGATGCAAATGTCCTTTTCTAAAAACAATTTGATGCAACTGGCTGTTTTTTTTTTTTCAGATTCAATATATGCAACTGTGCTTGACCTAGCTAGCTAAGCTAGGGAGTAACTGCTTTGCTTAAACTTTAAACTTAACTAGGATCAATAACGAAGAACTAGGTCCAACGGAAAACTCGAACTCCAAGCAACACGCTTCATGCGTGTATGTGCACGCCATCGGTTTAGCCCTACACCAGAGATTAAACCAATAGTAGCTTCACGTACGTTCGCTGACTTGCATGGTTGGACCTTTATTGGTTCCAGTACACGTGCTTCATGGACTTTTACAGTGTGAAGGAAGCAGCTCACGAGTTGTGTCGGTTTGGTACGAGAGTGCTTTTCGAGAGCATCTCCAACAGTTTTTGCAAAATATACTTGACAAAAGTTGTGATTTGCCAAGTCACAAAAATATATGCAAAGTAAAAAAAACCCGTGGTGCTCCAATAGTTTTGTAAATTTAGTTTAGCAAAAAGGAAAAAAGACAATATGCACCATGCAAGTAGGGAGATGATTTTATTTTCACGGTCAAATCGCAACATGCAAGCAAGGAGAGGATTTGCCAAGTCCCTCTCAGCTTGGCATATTTGCCAAGTTGTGGATGGTTTATGCCAAGTTGCCCAAAATGCCAATCAAATTGCAAAATTGTTGGAGACCACTTTTTCATGTTTTTGGCAAATTTGAAGAAAGCAAACCATGTTTGCAAAACTGTTGGAGTTGCTCTAATGTTTTTATTGCTAATGTCGCTCCGACCTGCATGTCGGTCGCTTTAGCCCTAGTTTATAACAACATTGTTTAATATAATTGTTGACACCCAAAATTGGTTAGATAGGATTTTTGGTGATGCAAAATTGGCTTGGACCAAGCCGCAAATTTCGAGAGGAGGCGATCGCTTGATTCCAGACACGCTGGGCGCGGGACTTCGCCAAGCCGGCGTCGGTACAAACCCTCCTTCTGGCGCCCGACGCCCGAGGCGGGAGGCCGGTAATGCGCCCCACGCTGGCTCGGGTGCGTCCGGCGGCCCCCGAGCCGCGGCATTCTCTAGTGAGCGTCGGCGCTCGGGCGCCGCGACCCGACCCAGCGTGGCGCGGCGTCCGGCGCCCGCCCGTTTACGGCGCTCTAGGCGGCGTCCGGCGTGTTTGCGCACCTACGTGTGTCCGAACCGATCGGGTTTTTGGAAACGTTTCGTGAGTGGAACGTCTTTGGACGGTTTCCTAAAGGGAAAAGACCACCCCTCTATATAATAAAGGGGTTCATGGTCGATTTGATCCCATCTACATCCAATCGATCAAAACTTACTCCAAACCCTACTTTTACCCTTTTCCAAACCCTAATCTGCTGTTCGATGAATTTCCCGACGAATTTTGCTGGCGCTCTAGGTGGCCTTGCCGATCCTAGAAAACCCTTCGCATGCGTTCCTCGACAGATCCTTAGGGAGGGCATTCCAAGTCCGTTTCGGCCAAGATCGAGCTCTACATCGCCTCTACCGCTCTCTAGATCGGTGATCAAGCTACGAGTGTTGCTCTTCGTTTCCAGGTTGATCGCAACCTCGTGCGCATCCAAGACCCTCCCGGTGTGTTGGTGCAAACCCTAGTTTGTGTCAACAATAATTAAGCTCTCCTTTTAAAAAACAATATCTCTAGAGTTAACTAAAGCATAATCCATCCCGTCCCATAATAAACAGTCACTTTCAGTGGTTTAAAATCCCCCACCGCCAAAAAAAAAATATTTTGCACGAAACATAGAACATTATCTCGAATGTCGAAGCTAATTATGAGGGCATATGCTAATAATAACTCACAAACTCAATATATACATCAAAGCTAAAAAGAGATAAAGATCTATGTGTCTTTTGTCAATGTTCTTAATTTGTCTGACAGCTTACTTATATATATTATGGGATGCAGGGAAAGTAGGAGTTTAGAGATCATAATATATACCCCACACCTTTTAATAAAAAAAAAATACAATGTTAGCCCATTAGTTGACAAATGTGGATTAAATGATGTCCATGAGTCTAGGTTAAGTGTTTTTTTTCTTTTTTTTTTAGTCCATGTATCCAAATAACTTTGGAATAAAAATGATCGACTACAGTTTAATTCTACTATACTCTAGTTCTAGTTGATCTAAACATGAGCTAAACTTAAAATAAACAAGTTATTACAGGAGTCTTGACCGAGAACGCACGTCATCATATAGCTACTAGCCATGCTGCCGCGCTCGCGCCGCTGCGGGTGATTACTTTCTTGATAAAGTATTAGCGAAAAAAAAAAGAAATATGTTTAAAACGTAAAGGTAGAAAGAGTAAAAGTTTCAATAGTCCCCTTAAGCTCGTGACATATCAATCGTATCATATGATGGAAAGAGCATTTATTTTGGCAAGAGGACGATACGAAGGGTAAGCGCCTCATGGGTCAAATCAATCAGTATCATTTTGGAGGGATATCGAGCATAAATGAGAAAATAAAGCTTCAAAACCTTTTGAAATTAAAATTTGACAACATTTTTCTACAAAAAAGCTAGGCGTTTGCATACGAAGTATATAAGTAGCCCTATTACTATATTAGTAATTACAATAGGTTAAATCGGACTCTCTTACGGTGAACTAACTCTTGCATGGCATGCGATCCTCGAGTAGATGCGTTATTGCGATTCTGCGTCGTCATGTCGATATTGCTGATAGATTCGCTTTGTTCTTTAAGTGACGATCCCCTTGTTAGTGAATAAAGGTCATCGCGTGGCTTTGAGCGTCGTGCTCATTTGTGATTCACGTTTATCGTGTCTCACGCCTTTCGTACACTCTTTTCGTCGTTTTGCCACCCCCGCCTTGCATTCATATCAGTTCCTTTATCCTTTATGACCTGGGATGCCACTTATGCCGGAGCACATAAGGGATCGATGCATTCTTATCGCTAGTTCTCATATCAAGACCTCTAGTGAACTCTACCATGCCCACCGCCCTTTTTGCCTATAAATAGGGGGCACATCTTCCTTGCCAATATCACTTTCGGTGCATCTCTCGCTTGTCTAGCCCTTGCTTTTGTCCAAGCTTCCATCTCGTTTCGCCTTTGCAACCACCACCCACCAAAGATGGCGAGAAGACTTGGTTAGTAGCTACTTTGCTGAACACCGAGGGTTTTCCAAAGGTTTTGTGCGCCACCCCCGCAAGAGCTTGAGTGAAAGAGCGCCCTTTGTATCAAGGTCGTGAGTATGTGTAATGGCTTGGCACGAGCGATGTGAGGTCACCGTCTACATTGGGAAGAGTGAGGAGTTTCCCCGATGCCACCGAAGCACGGGTGTGATCGCAGAACCGGATTTCGCTTCATCGACACCTATCAAGCCGTGGCTCGCAAGGCCCCGAGGTACCTCTGCGGAATCTATGAAGAGCCTATTGCCCATACCCCCATGCGGTTCTTTCCTCCTCGGGACAAGAATCGGTTGGCATGGGAGGCTCGCATGGTGGCCTTGCAACTTCGGGGTGCGGGGAAGATCCGGTGGTGCACTTGACGCATATCTGCTCCGCTTTGGATGAGAGTAGTATGACCGGCAGGCCCTGGAGCTACAGAAGTGTATCCATCGAGCTCAAGAGGCTGAGATCTTCTCTAGGATGCTCGAGGTGCAGCTTGCCGAAGCACAAGCCGATACGGCGGATGAAAGAAGATGTCGTACCGCGATCGGGAGGACTTACTGAAGGCTAAAGACCAGCACGTCCAGGAGTTAAATAACGCCTATCTTGTCACAAGGGACAAGCGTAGGGCAATTGTCATGGAAGGGTTGGAGCGCCCGATCTTGGAGGGAGTCCCTATTCACCCAACCGGAAGCGGAGGGTCGGGTTCACGGTGCCACCGAAGACCGCCATCATCGAGATATCGAAGAAGAGCCCTTGTTGCCCCTCGCCGACCACCACCGAGGGAGGAAGCGGAACCCAATTTGGTGCCCGAGAAGGAAGTTGGTGGTTCCGAAGCGCATTAGTTGTCCCGTGGAGGTGTATCTTTAGCTAGTAGTGTTTTCCCTCGTTGTCTTCCAGTGTTGTAACTTGTCCTTTGTATCCCGTTCGTAGCCAATAGATTGCTTTGCCATGGAGGGCAGGTGCTGTGAGGAGAAGTGTGAGAGCGTGTGCTTGAGTGTTGGTTCGTAGCGGAGGTTTGGAAGTTTCTTTTGCATAATCCATCGTGTTTGCATGGTAGAGGATCTTGTGTTGACTTGTTGTGGATGTCCCGATAGAACATTTGAATCATTTTTAAATTAAATCCATTCTTTGGATTTGAATGCCTTGTTCCTTCTTTGTAAAGGCATCCTTGTTGCCCTGAATCTTTCCTTGCAATCCTCTTCTACTTCCGTGGTCTCTTACCCCACTTTGCTTTTTACTATGTGTAAATTGGTAATAGTCGCCGGTTAATAGCTTATGGTGTCGCGACGAAACCAAGGGCCCCTCGTGGATTTGCTGCCACAGGATAGCGATGACGCCTTGGCACTTGTATCGAGTATCGAGGGTTGATTGATCGGTTGTCTTTTACCAAGTTACACCACCATACCACTCTTGCAATAAAATATTCACCTTGGTAAAAATATTCTAGTGTTCAAACGGGAAATCCACAATGAGTCGATGGAGTAGCGCTCTTTGAGGTGATTGAAGCACTTGGTTTGGATTTATTGTTGTGTGCGTCGGCTCGTTATCGCCGCGTATCGGGACATCAACAGTGTCAGGGGGCCCCACCTGTGCCCGCTCGCATGCGGCTACAGTGTTGTGCCACACTCGCCGCCTCGCGCAGTGCGCCTCTCCTTTTTCCTGCACTCGTGTCGGCTCTCGACACTCGCCCTCGTCCCCGTGCGGACCCCCCTCTTCTCGTCTTTTTGGCGCAGCCTCACGCACGCGCCTCCTTGCCGGCGAACCCATTCCTCTCATCCTCTCCCTCTCCCCACCTTGGTTCACTGGCGGAAGGCGTGTCATGGCCAACCCTGTTCCATACCCGCCGGCGATGCTCCCCACCCACCCCACTTCCGACGTGATGTACCCCCACCTCACCACCCCGGCTATAAGACTCCACATGCGCCCTTTCCCCTTTTCCATCTCCGGTCGGAGTAGAGCTCGTTAGTCGTTTCTCTTCGCCGGTGCTCATGGTGGAGAAGCTTGGAAGGGAGAAGCGCTTGAAAGCGAGCTATCGATATGGCGTTCGTTGAAGTATTTATTCTCGGGATGCTTTTCATCTTAGCATTCGCGATGATCGAAGTTTTCACACTCCTCGTTTACGGATCCGTTGGTCTTACGCCATGTTACGGATAATCATTATCCTGTTGTTCCTTCATTGCCCTCGCTTATCTAGGGCCGCTTGATTAGGTGCTTAGTTGTTCTCCCTCATTCTTAGTTGTGTTGTTCTAGATCGAGTGGTTTAGTTTTTGAACTCATGTAACCTCTCCGAGGTGTACTTTCATATCGGTGTATGTTAATCGTTTCTCTCCCCTTCTCGTTCTCACTCGAATCTCGGGGAGGGGGTTGATTGTAACACCCCCGGTGTTACGATCTCGTTTAGCACCTAGATTAAGGCTTAGGAGAAATTAACAAAATGAATTTCACAGCTTTTCAAATCTCAGCGCGCATGAAATGATAAGTAAATCCTATGAACATAATTTTATAGAGAAGTATATATACACTCGTGTGTTTGTTTTGATAATTATATTGCTATAGTGTATATAGGTGTTCCTTCCAGTACCTTTGCACATAAGCATATAAGCCATTGTTGCCCGCGCTTCGCTGCGGGTGATGTGCTTGGTATATTTAGAAATATGTAGTAATAAAGTGTATGTTAGATTTGAGTTGAAGCAATTGACACTTTTAGACTCAAGGCGCAACATGCTCGGATGCATTTTTTTTTTTAGAGTAACAGCCTCGGATGCATATGTCAATGTATGTTCGCCTAGATTAAGGGGTTGGTTGTAGCACCTTTGGTGTTATTACGATCTCGCTTAGCACCTAGATTAAGGCTTAAGAGAATTAGCAAAAGGATTTATGTGGGTTTTAATATTCAAAACACACACGAAATGATAAACAAACTCTGCATGATTCGCTAGACATCAAACAAATATCTTAATTAAATTACTTGGCATGAAAAATGGACGCAAAATAATATCTATAGAGGAGTGTGTGTATAAGTATGTATACATACAATTATTTAATTTGTTTTGATGAACATCTTACCATATATTAATAAATGTGTAGTGTATTTTTGTTCTAAGTAATTTCTATAGAAATGTATATGTACATATGAACAATACATGGTATATACATGCATACGTGTACGGATATTAATAAACTGAGAATAATCAGAAATGATGGCATAATTATTTTATTTGTTGGGGAAATGGAAAGAAGAAAAGAAAAGAAAGAAGTGGAAATAAAGCTCTCGCGCAGCGCTGAGCTCTCCTGCTTCGGGTGCTGTTCGCCGGCTCCGAGCGCGCTGCCGAGTCCGTCGTCTTGCGCTGCGCTGTTGCTCGACTCCCCCCCGACCTCGCTCCCGTGTGCACGCTGTCGCTCCTCTCGTTGCCCCTGTGCTGCCGCGCTCGACCCCACTCCCTTTTCCCCTCTCGCGTGCCGAGGCCGTGGTCTGCTGCGTTCCGCCAAGACGAGAACGACGCCACTCCGCTCTCCGTGCCCTCGGCAAATCAGGCAAGGTGGAGCCGACATCCCTGTGTCGTCACGAATCCCGATCCGCCTCGGAAATCCTCAACCCCGCCCAGTGCTGGACGCAGCAAGCCCGACGCCTCTCTCTCCTCTCCCTGTTCTCTGTCGCCGTGTCCGCCAGGCCCGCGCTGGCAAGAGCGGCACGGTGAGGCCTCTCAGTTCGGTTCGCAGCGCATCTCCGTGGTCGTGTCCTCTAGTTGCCCGTCCCCACCATGCCTCGAATCGTGGCAAGTGGAGCTCAATTTTGGAGTTTCCCATTTGTCGACTCGACGCTGTGAGCCGCAGTTGGCCGTCGGCCATCGCCCCCTGCCCCTCTCCGGCTCTTCAGCCCTCCGCTCCGTGCTCTGCGCTCCGATTCGGTGGCCTTCTCGTCCCGTCCGTCCGCCGCTCTGCAGTCTGCGGCGACATTGACGCCGGCGCGGCTTCGTCCTCAGGCTCAGGCAATCCGCCGGCCGTCCGCTGTCGCCTGCCCGGAGCGCCAGCTCCTTCCCTTCATAGGTTTGGATCTGGAAGACTGATTGATTTTGATTCTAAAATTCCAATTTCCAATCTCCTAATTTTAACATACATTCTAATTTTTTTTTTACAATGTTTTTTTATTACAGTATTGAAGATAAAGAGAACAAGTACTCTAGTTTTATATTTCTCTTGAGGGATGCCAAAGCCGAGACCTCGCCGTATAGGTGGATCTGTCTATGCCAGCAGCCATCGCCAACGACGCCAAGCCTGCCAGATGGTAGGGCCTAAGCGACAGGGGGGCGAGTGCGCCGCTTCTAGGTGGCCGCCGGTAGACTGGCGGTAGGGAGCAGCGGCGCGACCGGGCCAGAGCCGGTAGCCAGGCACCCGCTTTGGGCATGGAGCTGAGGCGAGCGGCACTTGGGCGCAGGGCGCAGGCAGCAGAAGCTAAGGCAAGCCGCAGACAAGTAGCTTGAGCTGAAGCGCTCGTCGGCTGTTCGTTCAAACCATTTATTTTCAGGTGAACACAAATTATCTTTGATAACTACTCCATCCTTAAAAACATGTAACTCTAGCACAATACCATGGTTTTTAGTTTCTCAAATTTGAGTAATTATAGATTAAAAAATATTAATATTAATGATATAAAACAAATATCATTAGATTCATTACCAAATGTAGTTTTTTAATAAATTAATTTAAAGTCATAGATATGGATAATATTCACTAGAAATTTGGTCACACGTAAACTATTTTACTATTTTTGCTGACCCGCAACTCATAGCTTCTACAAGTTGCCACCTGTTCTGAACGAACATGGTGTTACTAATAAAATTTTAGTATCTCTGAAACGGCAAGGGCATTCTCTGTTGTTGGTACATGAAGATAGAATGGAACCTATTGTGGGAAAACAAAATAATAAGATGTGGGGTAGTGAATAAACAGAGGGTGGTGGTGAGGCTCGTTAAGTGCAATCATCATACCTGTTAAACGGTCCACTCATGTTAGCTAATTTCTAGAGATTAATGATTTGCATCAATCAAAGTCCTATCCTTTGTGTACAATCTCGGCCAAGCCTAGCATGCCCTATGGGAATAAGAAAACCTTGCCTTATCAGTCTCTCGTGCCAAAAGAGAAAGGTGCCCTTCCCTGGAAAATGGAGCTCTTCTTCGTCGTCTGTATGAAATAGAAAAAGTAATCCAAAGACAAAGGTCGAGGGACAGAAAACACTCCTCTAGGGAGCTCACCTATTGATTTTTGGAATAATTCATGGTTCATAATCATATAAAGGATAAGCCTGAATTTCAAGCTTTTGCTCACTCTTTCAATGTTATGTATTTTTAAGAGATTAAGCTTTCCTATGTCTGAGAAGGGTGCACTCTCATCTCCTGGCCGGTAGTTCTTTCTACGGAGATGAGAAACATACACTCACTGTATTAGAACCAAGACTGATGGAACAAAAGACAACACCTCAATTGTCCATGTGCACGTAGACCAAGAGCACACACTACAACATCTGGTTGTCTTACTGACACCCTCACACCTGATTTTGATTGGACCTAACTCAAGAGCGGACAATGGCCATAACATAGGAAGTTATGAGCAGCTATTTATTTCCAATAAAAAAACTACAAAGCCAAGGGATGGTCCCCTCTCAAAACAATTGGTCATTGCCTAGCCAGCTAAAACAATCAGTTTTCGTTGTTCCCATGTTGGCCATCAGTTAGGGCAGCTGCCTCAACACGGTTGGTGGTACCAACACCATCTGTATCTGGCGTGGTCCGCGTGGACACCATTGAAGGTGGTTTTGATAGTACTGCGCAACAGAAGAGCGGCATGAGGAAGGCAGCACACCATCGGCCGTAGTTTGCAGCGATTGCCTTGATAGTGCCTGCGGTGAGGTGGATGCGGAGATGCTCGGTGATGGCAGGAGGCTTGACGTCCGGGAAGTTCCACTTGCGTTGTCCTGGGAGGCGCTCGCCATACAAACAAAACATGGCGGCATCATAGGCAAGCGCCGCCTCAAGAGCATGGTGAAAACTGCCAATCCACAGCCTTAACCGGGTGTGTGGGATGCGGATCTCTGTAGCCCACCCACCCCAACGCCGCTCTCGCACACCCATCCAGCCGAGGGCCTTGTGTGGGCGACGACGACCGGCCATTATAGGGAACGTAGCCAGACGCTCGCCGTGCCACGACTGGGAACGTCTCCTCCCTGCTGATGGCACGGTGCTGGTTGACGTGCTTGCGGGGGCATAGCACGGCTGTTACGGTCATACCTACACGCCAACCAAGTGAGGTTAAATATTAATAAACATTTCTCTAGCCACATCGGTACACACATAGTTAGTTGTTCTCAGTATAGGCATAGTTAGTCGGTCGATGCTACGGTCATACATAGTTAGTCATTGCAAGGGTCATACGCACTCGCTAACTAAGTGAGGTCAAATATTTATGTAGCCACTCCATACACACATAGTTAGTCGCATGCTAGCCAAGTGAGGTCAAATATAAATAAACCTCTATGTAGATAGGTTGAGAGCACAGACCTACGTCGCCGCATTCCCCTAGGTAAGCTGTTCTTGTTAGGCCATTATCCACGCCTAGGAAATCATCGAAAACTTGTGGTGGTGGTGGCCTAAGCGTAACAAATAGGAGGACCAACAAGGCAAACGACAGGGCCACCTGGAAGCAATGGGAGGAGGGAAGCAATGGGAGGAGAGCGATGAAGAAATGTGTGGCACACCACATGCTTATATAGGCAAGAATGGGAGACTTGGATGAGGCATGGGTGCATGTGAAATGTAAATCCCTTTGGTAACTTTCTACCCGCAAAGGACATCTGCAGTCCTATATATATTTGCTTGGATGTGTGCAAGGATGCTGAGTCAGTACCTCATCCACGGTGAATATGGCCTAGTAAACCTATATAATGAGGACATAAAAAAATTATAGCATAGGGAACACCCTTGCATGCAAGAAAATTTACCACTACACCGAAAGTGCTTGTTTCAAGTGGTACAAATGCCCACCGTCCATGCATGGGCATGCAAGTCCAGTGGTCCCACCAGCTTTCGAGCCTCCCCATGCAGTTCAACTGAATTTTTAGATGTAAGTACTCTTTCTAGTAGTGGTAAATTGAATATGTACATTTATCTATGCACTTGCTTATTCATAGTAAATTTTTTTCATTTGTATGGGAAGGACATGTAATTTACTTTTCCGCATGCAGAATGTATGGTCATTCAATGTACTTTTTGCATGCATAGAATCTACTTTATTTTGCATGCATGCATGCATGGGAACAACCACAATTTACTTTTGTGCATGTGAAGGACAACCATGATTTTTACATTGTCGTTGCATGTACATGGAAAGGACAACCACAATTTACTTTTATGCATGTGAAGGACAACCACAATTTACTTTTGTGCATGCATGTTTATTCACTTCGTCGAAGGACGTCCTTTGCATGTTTGGATGTGCATGCATGGAATCTACGCATGTGAATGACCACCATGATTTTTATTGCCATTGCATGCATACATGCGTTGTGCCAAGGACCAACATGATTTTTGTCATTGCATGCATGCATGTTTAGTCACTTCATGTTTGGTTGTGCATGCATGGAATCTACCATGTTGCTTGTAATGGACAACTTGCACATGATTGATTGTGTCTTTGTATGCATGCAGAATGATATCCGGTTGTGACCAAGCTTATCTCGGATCGCGGAAATTTCTATCTAACGCACGAAAAAGGACGAAGGAGACGTGGACACCTTCGAGGCGGCCTAGACGGGCGCCTTCATACTTCTAATATAGGTCTACTATGATATCAATGAATGAAACATTAATTGTACTAGAAAAATGTAGGTATGGTCGTAGACTAGCGAGAGAGTCGGTGAAATCGGCAGGTTCTTCTACGATGGCAAGCAAGGTAGCTCACAAGGGCGAAGCCAGAGCAAAATAGTTGGGGTGCCTTGCTCTTATAGATAAGAAAATTTAATCTGAAACAATAGTGAAAATCTATTGTTATAAGTAATTTTTGAATGCAGTGGCGGAGGTAGGATTGAAATCTACATGTGACGAACCTATCACTATTTATTTATATAAAAGCATAATAATAGAATATACTTAAATTTACTATAAACTTACTTTGTATGAATTTACTATATAATCAAGAGTCCCTTGGATTAAGACAGGAAAATCATACAAGTAAATCAGAATAAACTTCATTGAATCGATGATTGGCGTGATGGCATCATGCAGCGGCGCCGGGCCTCCGGTGTCCGGGTTGGCGGCGTCGGCGATCGGCGTGACGGCGTAGGGCAGTAGGTCACCGGCACTGCAGGGCGATCGGTGATCAGGTATTGGCTTCACCGTGGCTCCCGTGAAAGTCACTGGCCTAATGGGCCATGTCCTCTCGCTCAAGCCCGGTATACGTATATGTATACTATGTGCTCTCTTTATTTAATATATACACATACGTATACCTGCTTTTTTTTTTCTGCTGGCGATGTATGGCAGACGCCATACTGGTGGCTCCGCCATTGAGTTGATGCTGAAATCATCATAACTTAAGCACCGACACAAGATTATTTTAGTTATCGGTTTTTAGAAACGGGTTATTTTATCGCTGACGTGATTTTCTAAAAGCAAAGTGGCTTTGGAGCCCAAAGTATGCATTAAGCATTTAAGCTCATCCACACACTCCAAATGAGCCCACTCCCATAACTGGGTCGACTGAAAATAACAAGTCATGGGTATCGAATAAGGCCCAGTCAAATGAAGTGCAGTAAACGGCTAAGCTTTTTGTACAAATTTCTAGTTTGGACAGAGTTTCAGTTCACCCGATTGGGCTGCTTTCAAATTTGTACAAAGTATGCATTAAGCCCTCCAAATGAGCCCACTCCCATAACTGGGTCGACTGAAAATAACAAGTCATGGGTATCCAATAAGGCCCAGTCAAATGAAGTGCAGTAAATGGCTAAGCTTTTTGTACAAATTCCTTTCTAGTTTGGACAAACTGCATCGAGTGGCTCGCTGATACTGGACTGTATTCTGGAGTGGGCTTATTTTCCATTGGGCTAGCATGCATGTGTGGCCTAGAAGGCCGTGTAATGGTTGCCATGTAAGCCGACGGTTTAACTCTGAAACAACTGTTGCAATAATAGAAATTCTGAACTACCAGATTCACATGGTCTAACAAACAAAAGGATCCTATTTTGGTCAAACTAGACAGAATCCTGATGACTGCCAACTGGGAAAGCAAATATCCTACTTGCTTTGCTTGGGCAAAGGCAAGAGTGGGATCAGACCACAATCCAATTATTGTCAATACTGGTGAACAAGGACTGCTTAGAAAATCTTATTTCACCTTTGATGATCAATGGTTGACAGTGGAAGGTTTCGACGAGATGGTTATGAATAAATGGAATGAACTCAAGTTGAATCAAGTTAATGCCTCATACTCTTTGGATTCCTGGAATGGATGTACTCAAAAGCTTAGACAGTACTTAAAGGGCTAGAGTTTAAATTGGAAAGGAAGGAAAAGAGCCAACAGAGAGAGACTATGCAACAGAATCCAGGAACTGGATAGCATTGCAGAGCAAAGACTGCTATCAATGGATGAATGGGAAGAAAGAATAAGTTTGGATGGAGAGATTGACAAAATGGATCAATTAGATGAGATCCAATGGAGACAAAAGGCTGAAAAATTATGGATGTTACAAGGGGATGCTAACACCAAACTTTTCCACCAGTTTGCAAGTGGGAGAAAACGCAAGAACTACATACATTTCTTGGAATCTGACATAGGAGAGGTTAGAGGACAAAAAAATATATCTAATCACATTGTGGGATTCTACAAAACCTTATTTGGCAGAAGTCTGGAGTGTCAGATGACTTTGTCCAACAATTTTTGGCCTGATAAGTTTAAAGTGTCCGAGTTTGATGAGAACATTCATGATTAGGGGATTTTTGGCGAAAGGGAAATCAAAAATACAATAATGGGGATGAAAGTGAATTCTGCTCCTGGCCCTAATGGTTTTGGGGTTTCTTTCCTTCAAAGATTCTGGGGATGATAAGCCACCAAGTCTGTGAAATCTTTAATGACTTACATAAAGGAGTCTTGGACATCAAAAGACTCAATTATGGGGTAATCACTTTAGTACCAAAAATCAAAGAGGCTAATGAGATCAAGCATTACAGACCTATATGTCTACTTAATGTAGATTACAAATGGATTACTAAGGCCCTGACCAATAGGTTGGTTCCAAAGTGGCAAGGAAAATAGTGGATCCTAACGCACTGGTTTTATAAAGGGGAGAAATATTTTGGAAGGGGTGGTCATTTTGCATGAGGTAATGCATGAGCTGAGAAGGACTAAGGAATAGGGACTAATTCTGAAAATTGACTTTGAGAAGGCTTATGACCGAGTAAGATGGGAGTTTTTGGACCAAGTGATGTCCGGTAGGAATTTCCCACTCGGTGGATCTCATGGGTTATGGATGGATAGAGGGGAAATCTGCATAAATGTTAATGGAGAAAGAAGTAACTACTTCAAGTATTTCAGAGGCTTGAGACAAGGGGACCCTTTATCCCCCCTCTTTGTTTAACTTAGTGGGTGATGTCCTTGGGGTTATCTTTGGACAAGGCCACTAGCAAGGGACATATTCAGGGGAGTACTTAAGAATTTGATACCGTAAGGGATTTCACATATCCAATATGCTGATGATACTGTCATCATGATAGATGGGTCAGAGCAGTCAATTAGAAATCTGAAATTAATCTTGTACTGCTTTGAGTGGATGACAGGATTAAAGATTAACTACCACAAGAGTGAGGTATATGGTTTTGGCTATTCTCAACAAGAAAAAGAAGAGAAAGCAAACATGCTCAACTGTGTTTTGGGAGAACTGCCTTTGAAATATCTTAGTATTCCTGTCAGTGATCACCACTTGGGTGTGGGGGCCTTTGGTGGGATGCTACAAAAAATTGTAAAAAGAATGGACCCCTGGAGAGGTAAATTCATTGATTCTGGGGGCAGACAAATTCTTACTAATACTTGTCTCAGTAGCATTCCTATCTACTGCATGGGGTTTTATTGGCTAACTGATGGTTGCCACAAAACTATGGATGGCAACAGGGCCAATTTCCTGTGGCAAGGAACTGAGAAAAAATTCAGATATCACATGGCTAAATGGGAGATGGTTAGCAGACCAAGAGACCAAGGGGGTCTAGGCATTAAGAACAATGAATGATTGCCTGTTGACTAAATGGATTTGGAAGATTTTTCAGGAGCCTGATGAGTTATGGTTCAGGTTGATTAAGGCCAAGTATATGAAGAACGGGGGATTCTTTACTAGTCACAGTAGAAACAGTTCCCAATTTTGGAAAGGACTACACAAGATCAAACACTTGTTCCAATGGGGAGCTATTTTCAAGGTTAAAAATGGGCATAACTGTAGGTTTTGGCAGGATGTTTGGATCTCTAATGTTCCACTGAGAATTGAATTCGAGGATCTGTACAAACTGACTAGAGAACCAGAAGTAACAGTAGCTGAATGCAGGGGGGATGATGAATGGTGTATTGACTTTAGAAGATCACTTACTGTCTCTGAGTATGAAAGATGGCTTCAACTCAAATCTTTAGTAGAAGCTTTTCCTTGGGATGGGAATTCTAGGGATGAGGTGATCCGGGGGGATAGAACCAAAGGGGGTGGCTTTACCACCAAATCTCTATACAGATTTATTCTTAATGGGGGCTTCCCAAATAGGATAGCTGGACATATCTGGAAATCTAAAGCTCCTCTAAAAATTAGATTTTTCCTTTGGCAAGTTTTTAACAATAAACTTCAATGCTCTGTCAACCTGGCCAAGAGAGGTTGGCGTGGAAATGACAAGTGTTGTTTGGGGGATGGTAATGATTCGGTTAATCATATTCTTTTCTCCTGTTATACTGCCAGGTTTGTTTGGGGGGTTTTGAAAGAGGTGTTTGATCTAGACAGTACTCCTGTCTCCATTAAAAACCTTGCTGAGGATTGGTTAATAGGACGGGGTCCTTTGCCAACTAGGCTGCTATTGTTCATTTTTGTTGCCTTTGCTTGGGCACTATGGACCAGCAGAAATAAGATGACAATAGAACACGCCTTCCTGAGAAGTCCATCTGACATAATATATCTTGCGTTATCATATATGCAGAGATGGTCTGTCGGGCTTAAGGAGGATGACTGCCGGCGTATCAAGGACGTGAAAGATGCTATCCTACGATGGATGAAGAACTTCAAGCCAAGCTCAATTATCGCCCGGACGTGTTCGAAATTTAGCTTTAGCTTTGGCTGTTCGAGTAGCTCGGCTTTCCTTTCTCTTCTTTTACTTTCAATGCAGAACTGTAAACTGGTAACCCCAGTATGTGTACCTGTTCGTGGCTTTCTTAAAAGCAGAGGTTTTTTCCTTGTTTTAAAAAAAAAATAGAAATTCTGAACCAGAAAATTCCCCTTTTGCTCTGTTCTTCCCTGAGTTCGTCTCGTTCCCCATTTTCCATTTCCAGTTATAAGTTCCTGAGTCAATTGATTCACTGTAACAAATTACGCTACCACACTCCAAAATAAGGGAAGTCGTGACAAAAAAGAGAACTACAGTCCTCGTCTCTCGTCGGTACATGACGAGACCCATATATCTATTTTCAGGGATGGTCAATTTAGGAGAACAATCCTTGGAAATGTATTCTTTTGAGATTGCTTATGTCAACTATCCATAATTTATAGGTTGTATGATCTGTCTTTATATATGTTTGTATGATAGATTTGAGATCCGTAGAGATGGACTCCATCTGTGGGTTGTACATGCCCTAAGCCGCTGAGTAGACGACCATGGCCTCTATCATCAGATTTTTCAACTAGACAGAGAACCATAGGATCAAACCTTCCTTAGCTTGGGAATAGAGATGGAATAAAACTAGGTGAGATGCAGAATAGCACCAGCATGAGTGAGATGCAGTGGCATAGGTGACGGCCAAGGGAGCTTCAATAGCATATATAGAGCAATCTCCTTCTGTTCTTCACTCTACGGAGAAGTACATGTTATGGCAGACAAATACTGCTCATACTCATATTTTTGACGTTACATGCACACCATATATATATCGCACGTGTACACATCTATGGACTGAGGAATCTTCTAGATTGACTAGCATATATACTTGTATATCTTTGGGGACCAAAGCCTGGTTTGGTGACAGCGGGATTACTTATCACATGTTAAAACAATCAAATTCCTTTGATTTTAGGTGCTGAAAATTCAAGTTTCCTAACAATATTACGTGCTGTTTGGATCAGAAATGGTAACGCTATCGCAAATGCAATTAGATATACCAATATAAGGCGATAAACATAAAGTTAACAAAATGGAAAACCAAAGCCACCATTCAGCTCAGAACATTGCGATCATTTCAAACATACATCGATGCACACGTAGCACCACAGATGCCACATGCACTTGTTTTTATTAAGGCATCAGCCACAGAGGAGCCAGTAGTACTTGCACGTCTCTTATTGTTACATGGACTCTCAGGTGCACTTGCACGCACACACGTACAGTCACACTGGAACACACAACACACACATAGTGAAATTCTGGAAATTAACACTGGAACATACAGTAGGCAGACGCACATATATGACATCGATTTACTGGGTAGCTGTTGCTTGCTTGTCTCCGAGTTTAGCATTAGCCACCCAAATCATGCTGCCTCTGTTGAGGTAGTGGCATGCCGTTGTCTGTCCTGGCTTCACATGCATGAGCTTGAAGAAAGCATGCTCAGGATCCCAGGACGACGTGTCGAGGTGGCACACCGCCAGCGCATCCATGGACGATCCATCAACTTCGCTTATGAGTTTCACCTGGTATGCCCTAGTTGGCATTGACATGTGGCAGTAGAACACCTTGTATGGGTATCCCATGTCATGGCATACTAAGACACTCTCTGAATGGGTCAGCAACCTGACGGATGCCGTTGTGTACCTCTGGGACACTATGCCTTCCTTTGGAACATCAGCAGAGAAGGCCCGTACTCGACTCGTACCAAGTATCGATACAATGAGCTCAAGGTATGACTCAATTGATGTGGCACATCCGGCCTTCTCGTTATTGATTGCTTGTTCAGCTGGGTTATCACATTGGCGTAGCGTGAATGTTATGTCATCGATCATGGTGAGAGGCAGGTGCAAACATGTCGATGATGCTAGTTATGTTCTTGGGAGAGAATGGGATGTGTTTGGAGGCCTCGTGGTGCAAAAATGGGGGATTTAATCTTGGCGTCGAGGGAATGGACGTGGAACGCGCAGATCCTGCTATCAAACTGTTCTCGAAGAAGAACAAATCTTCTGCAGCTTTAGGGAGATGAACATGATTGTGCCCATGACTATGAATGTGCTTATGTTCCACAGCACCTATAAAATACATATAATGTACAAGACAATCATAATTATTATGCAGAAAATAGTAGGTCTTAACTGAATATATATCTTGCTACGTCTAAGTATCAATTTATTTGTTGCGCAAAGATACAAACAAAGCTATGTTTTCCATGCATGCATGTAGTTATTACCATAAGTCTTAAAGCCTAGTTTTGACTCACCTCCTTCAACTTGTTGGCCATGGTTATAAAACAACCATTTACCCATCTTTTGATCCATCTCCTTCAACTACAATGGGTTGATCCAATGCAACATCGTAAGTTTACATCCATCAACAACAAAGGGTTGATTGTAGAAAAGAGTCTTACCCATCTTCGAGCCATCTGCATCAACTTGTTCGTTATGGTTATAAAACAACCATTTACCCATCTTTGATCCATCTCCATCAACTACAATGGGTTGATGCAATGCAACAATTGTAAGTTTAGATCCATCAACAACAAAGGGTTGATTGTAGAAAAGAATCTTACCCATCTTCAAGCCATCTGCATCAACTTGTTCGTTATGGTTATAAAACAACCATTTACCCATCTTTGATCCATCTCCTTCAACTACAATGGGTTGATGCAATGCAACGGCCGTGAAGTTTATATCCATCAACAACAAAGGGTTGATTGTAGAAAAGAATCTTACCCGTCTTGAGCCATCTTTGCATCAACTTGTTCGTTATGGTTATAAAACAACCATTTACCCATCTTTGATCCAT